>LBNU01018322.1:44994-75560 GCA_014162995.1 Artemisia annua | reverse complement strand
TACTTATTTCTTACTCCCTGTTAATATTTTTGTATCATGTGTAGTATGTTGAGTTTGCTTGGAGGACGGGTGTTCTAACAAGTGTAGGGAGTGCGTTCATTCCATAACTCTGTAAGTTTCCCACCATCTTATAGATGACGTCAAGCATCCTATCATGAGTCAATCGGATAGCAACTATGCTGAAAATATACCTTAAACAATAATCGCACATATATTCGATTCCGTTTCTAAAAGCGTTATACTTCATGTTACCTATAGGAGATTAGCAGTTTTCCTTAGTCTAACGTGTGAAATCTCACCACCATCAATACAACTAATCTACTATGATATTCAATAGTTAGTTTTAACTTTCCTAATTAGTAACTTTCCCGAATTTAGTAATTCAATGCTTTAAGGTTATAATTGACAATTAATAATATTTAAGGGTTAAAATGACAATTATAGTTGTTTAGAATTAATTATGTCCATTTAGTAAAGTTTAGGGTAATATACATTAATATTGTATATCTCATAATTTGCTTACTGGTTGTTCAATGTCAAAATTCACAAGTGTAAATACAATTCTCAATCTATATATTACTATAGTATTTCCCATGCATGCATGGTTTATAGTCATATAGTTTCAACTTTCATCTAACTGACTATGGTTTATCATGCCAACAATCTCTTATTCGGATATTTTAGTATAACGATCTCCTTCTTTTATTTTAACGTTAAAACATGCGTAAAGATCAGGTATAGTTGTCATGCATACATAGATTTTAATCATTTCCTTTATACCTTTAACTAATGACTAGCCATACATGGTGTTTCCTTACATGCGTATCTAATAAGGATGAAATACGAGTGATGAATTGAAAGTATACCTCAAGTCTGGTAACGAGAGTATAGAGACCAAGTGAAAACTGAAACCGAACTCGATGTCACATGCGAACACAACCTTTACCATTGGTTTCGAGACGTATATATTTACGAGCAGAAGTGAATCGAGTTGATATTACAATTAACAAATAAGCATGAATCTGATTGAAGAATACGCCTCCAAGCTAAACGAGGGCCGCGATCAAACTCGAACAACCAGGTACAAACGCCAACACGAACCGCTACTAAACCAAACTCTTAACCAGCGAATGAACACAACAGTTAGACGTATAAATCACGAACCAAAACTCTGATCAAACGCGAACTAAATGTTACCACAAACATGAAACAGACTCGAGAGATGTATGCTATGGTGCACCAACGAGACCTCCAAGACAAACGTGAATGGGCTGAGATCGAAGTTGAACCACGGTCACGAATACGAACAGCAAGACTCAATGAGGCCAGATCGAACCAAAAACCTAGACGTATGCAACCATTATACGTACAAATCACGAACCAAAGCTTTAGCCTACCCGCGAACAAACCCGAATTTTGCGACCTCCAAGGAAGACGTACAAGGACGACCGATATTGGAACACAACACCAGCAAGGTTCCACTACATCGCCAGCATCTCCATTCTCCTCTAGACGATCGACGAACAGAATAAAGAACACAAGAACCAAAACTCTTGTTAAACCAGAACAACACCATGCACGATCACCCCAACAGAATGGATACCAACGATCACCAATTTGAAACACCAAGCCAATCACCACTTAGCTATCACCAAGCTTAGAACGCCAAAAATCACCTTCGTACTTGATTTTCTTGGGAATAATGGAGGCAGCCGATTAGTGTTTGTATCTTTAGGGTTTAGTGTGAGATAGGAAAATGTGAAATACGGTTGGAGTAAATGGGGAGAAGGGCACGTGAATATTGCCGAGTCAAAAGAAAGAGTGTGTGACCATTTCATCTTCAAATATATTCAAAATAATATTCGGTCTATAATTGTGTACAAGTTTCAGATATATATTCAAACAAATATACATTGGGCTTCAAATATTGTTGACACACTTAAATAAATTCGAGCCTTTATTGGGACTTATATAAACGTGCGATATTTTAAACTAATTACAATTGTGTGTTGATTTGCAAATTTCATGAGTTATTGATTAGTTACTTGGTATAATTCAAGTTATAAGGTTTCCAACTTAGGTTATGTTCGCGCATTTATGGAAATTTCAAATTATATGGGAATTTCGCAAAGACGGATTTTCGGGTTTTACACTCTTAGCTCGTATGATCTATATTTTTGCAACGGAAGCTTATAAACTAGCCAAAAAACAACTGTTTTATATACAAATTTGTAATAATATATGCATGATTGGATTTACTTGACATACAATTGCTAATTCGTGCTTAATTACTACATCAACTAGAGTACAACACAAGCTAATAGTTACACACATTTCATGACCATAATGAAACAAACGGAGCAAAACTGCTCACACTGATACAAATGAGCATTGGAATTGATGCTAAGAGCCCTAGTATGAGTAATTCAAACCCTTTCATGACTTGTTTTAGGTGATACATTTCTAGACCTCTTAAAATAATTTCTCACCAGCGTTGTCGTACATGGTATCATGAATTGCATAACAAATGTAATGCCAATAAAACAAAAGGTTATGAAACTATTTGGTGCAATCGCAAGCATGCAATTAGTATAGGTTATAGAAAGTGCAATAGTTGAAATCCGCAGTTCCAACTTCAAAGGGAAAGCTGTGGTGAGTACGGATATCATGTGAAGGGACATGAAGAACCCAATGGAATTAGATAACAGAAACACGCTATATGCAATTGGTCTATTTGAAGCCATAATAGCTTCTCCTGCTTTATGTCTTTTGGTAGTAGTGGTATTATTTGTGGTAGATGGTATGGTATCATCCTGCCAAGTACCTCCTGGAGGGCTAAGTGCCGGTTGATAAGTAGCAGCTGTGATAAGTATAACTATGACAAGAAGGGTGTTTCTAACTTTACTAGGAGAATCACTGAGGTTATTGTATTTGAAGTAGTCTAATAATTTTCTAGCAGGAGATTGAAGGTTTTCATTTTGTGTATCTGGATGATTCGGTCCTTCTTGGGTAAATGATGAAAATTGAAGATTTTCGGCCTTTAAAGCTCCGGCTTGTGTGAGAATCTCCTCAATATCTTGATCACTGGATTCACTTTGACACATTAGCAGCATATCAAGAGGAGTCAAACCNTTTAAACAACTAATAAGCTTATTAAAAAGCCAACGAACCAAAAATAAGCTAAACACTATCCCATATTTTTTTATTTTGATAAGAACATGCAAAGTTGATAAGAAAGTTATAAAAGCTTTTATAAAAGACAAGATTAAACTTAAAACTTGTAAAGATTAAACAAGAAAGATTAAGATGAAGATGAATAAGCTAGAAAGATAAAAAATTTTAAGACATGTAAAATTAAAAATGCATTAATTAAAAACTTACACACACTAAACAAAAACTAAAATAAGGACTAAAATTAAGACTAGTCTTGGAGAGGAAGCCAAGGGGTGTATTTAAGGGAGCAAGGGTGCTTCCTTTTTGCCTACGTGTACATTTTGCCCTCTAGACTTTTACAACTCAGGAAAACAACACATAAATTTCTATTACACACTACTACAACTTCTAAAAATTAAACGTAGGTCCTTGTAACTTGAGGTAGTGTGTTGACGTGCTTTCCAAAGGTCTTCAAAGACGTAAAAGTGATCACTTGCTCGAACTTATAAAGCTTATCTTAATAATCATCTTTGAACTTCGATTAAGCGTCTCTTTCATTTTCTTGAGTCTTTAAGAGATAAATTCGTCGTCACGGGCTTTTCTTAAGTAAATTTCATCATTGGCTTGACTTTAAGACTCTATTTCACATCTCATGCTCGTTCTAGGCTTTTTGGTTGATTTTGATGTCATTTATGCAATATCCTTCCCTGCACGATCACAAACACAAAAACACGATATCTTTGGCGTTTAACGTTAGTTTTTGGTCTATTAAGGTCTGAAAATGGTGAATAAAAGGTATGTGAATAAGCACATACCAAAAAACCGGAAGAAAGGATATGCTTAGCGACCTTGGACGAGAACTCTACTTTGTGGCATACGAGATTAGGACACGCGAACATGCAAGAAATACAATCTTTAGCCTCTAAGGAATTATTTAGAAATTTATCTAATCTAAGATATGACAAACACTTTTGTGATACTTGTAAAATTGGAAAACAAGCTCATGCAAGCCACAAAGCTAAGAATATAGTATCCACTAATAGGTGCCTAGAATTATTACATATGGACCAATTTGGTACATCCGTTGTGCGGAGCTATGGAGGAAACCGTTATACCTTAGTTATAGTAGACGACTATTCACGATACACGTGGACTAGGTTCCTAAGTGATAAAACCGAGGCCTTTGAAAATTTGAAATATTTAGTAAAATGATTCAAAATAAATTAGGGTGTTCCATAGGATCTATTAGGACGGACCATGGTAGAGAATTTGATAACGAAGTACAATTCGGAAAATATTGTGATTTAAATGGAATATCTCACAATTTCTCCGCTCCTCGTACTCCCCAATCAAATGGCGTAGTAGAAAGAAAGAATAGGTCACTACAAGAAATGAGTAAAACAATGCTAAATGAACAATCCATCCCCCAAAAATTTTGGTGCCACGCTTAATAGAGTATCAATTAGGAGAATATTAGGACAAACTCCCTCTAAGTTATTAAGAGGTAGGAAACCTAACTTAAGCTACTTTAAAGTATTTGGAAGTAAATGCTATAGTTTAAACACAAGGGATTACCTTACTAAGTTCGACCCAAAATCATACGAAGGAATATTTTTAGGTTACTCACAAAATAGTAAAGCTTATATAATATTTAACAAACATACTATGAAAGTAGAAGAATCATTAAATGTAACATTTGATGAAACACCACCGCCTCCTAAAACATTACCTTTAGAAGATGATGACTTAGTTGAAGATGAAGCTATTAAGGTTAGTAAAACAAAACCCTTAGGAAATGATAATGAAATTATAGACCTAGAAGATAACAAAGTAGTAAATGTTAAGGAATCTAAGTCACACCCATTAGATAACATAATAGGAAATCTTAATCAAAGAACCTTAGGTCACAAGCCCAAGATAAAAATAATTTCTTTTGTTTCCTCTCAGCAATAGAACCTAAGAACATAAATGAAGCATTAAAAGATGAAATTTGGGTTATGGCTATGCAAGAAGAAATAAATCAATTTAAGACGAATGATGTTTGGGAATTAGTCCCAAATCCAATGAACATGACCATCATAGGAACTACGTGGGTATAAAGGAATAAGTTAGATGAGAATGGAATAGTAACTAGGAACTGATGTGTGTTATTTTACACATATTTTCGACCTTAGTTTAAGCGTAGAAAAGACCAAAAACTAACGTGAAACGCCAAAGATATCGTGTTTTTGTGTTTGTGACTGTGCAGGAAAGGATATTGCATAAATGGCATGAAAACCAACCAAAAAGCCCTAAACGAGCACGAGATTTGGAAAAGAGTCAAGAAGCCGAGTCAAAGATGAAATTTACTCAAGTAAAGCCCGTGACGATGTTTTCATTACTTAAAGGCTCGTGAATATGAAAGAGATACTTAACCGAAGATTAGAGATGATTATCATGTATAAGCTTCCCAAACTCGAGCAAGTGGTCACTTTTATATCATTGAAGACTTTTTGAAGACTCGTTAACATATTCCTCAAGATTACAAGGACTTAAGTTTACTTTTTAGAAGTCGTTTAGTAGTGTAATAGAAGTTTATGTGTCATTTCATAAACAAATAGAGTTAAGGGGGCTTGATGTAAAAGGATTCCACCATGGAAACCTTAAATACCCACCTTAAGCTTCATTTTGAAGCTAGTCTTCATTTTGTTTTAAGTCTTAATTTTGTATTTTACATTATGTCATTTTAATTTTATGTCATTTACTTTACTTGTCATTTATTTTCTTGTCATTTAAATTTATGTCAATTTAATTTTCATGTCTTGATTTACTTATTGTCATTTTATTGCTTTAATCTTTACAAGTTCTTTCTTAATCTTTACAAGTTTTTATTAATTTTCTTGTCACCTTTGCATGGTTTTCATTTAAGTTTCATAAAAAGCTTATGGGTTAGGGCTTACAAAAGAAGCCGTGGCTTATTTGCTTATTTCTAAGCTTATTTTAGTGTCTTAACGTTTTATTTATCAAGTTTTTACAAGTTTTATTTACCTTTTATTAAATTTTTGTGTCACGTTATAAGTTTTTAATGTCCAGTATGTCATTTAGGGTTTAGTAGCGAGTTTGTAGTTTTTTAGGGGTTTAATAGCGAGTTTAGGTTTTAGAGAATAGCGAGTTTGCTATTTTTCAAAGAGGCTAGCGAGTTTGTATAACTGCCTAGCGAGTTTGGATCCATATAGCTAGCGAGTTTGTGTCCCTAGTATAGCGAGTATAGTTTTTTTTATGCCCTAGCGAGTTTGGTATTGTGAGAAGGCTAGCGAGTTTCCTTTTTATTTTGTAGCGAGTTTAGTTTTTAAGGGTAGCGAGTTTGGTTTTTTTTGTGTCAGTTTCATTTTAGTCTAAGTTTGTTTTGAGTCGTGTCTAGTTTTCTCCTCTTCTTTTCTTATTTCTTTCTCAAGTCGAGTTAGACTTTTATTTTCTCCATCGTTCTTCGAGTGGAGTTTTGTTTGGTTCATTCCTAAACGAAACTCTGCCGAATTTTCTTTAATTTCTTTTTAACTTAGCTTATTTTTCTTTTACTTGTTTTATTTTCTTTTAAACATTTACTTTACTTTTCTTTTATTAATTAAACTTAAAACCTAAAAACATTTTACATTTCGTATTTCATTTTGATTTCTTTTATTTACTTTATCTTTATTTCTTTTATTTCTTTCTTCTATTTCTTTTTACGTTTATGTTTTCTTTTCTCGTTCATTTTAACTTCTTTACTCACGTTTTACTTTTCTTAAAGTTTTAAATAAAGTTTAGTAGCGTAAACAAAACCAAAACATATCTTTAAACCCATTCACATCACATAACTCACGGTTTTGAACGACTAAGATCCATTCAACCCTCGTTGGGACTACGACCCGAGGTTCTTGAGTGCTTGCTAGAAATCTCGCATCACTTTTTGGCGCCGCTGCCGGGGAGCGGTTGATAAGATTAAGTTGTTTGATCGTTCGAGACTTGTGATTTGAAGACCCTTCTTTTAGAAGTTAACGCTTTTTCTTAAAAACAAAAACAACAAAAAAAAATTTATAAAACCTATAAAAACCAAAAATATTTTCTCTTTTCTTTTATAAACTTATAAAAACCAAAAAGATTTTCTTTTCTACTTTCTTTTTCACTTTGTTGTGTTTTGATTTGTATGATCACTCGTTCCAAGTCTAACTTGAACGAGTCATCTTCTTATTCCACAGTGCCAACTAACCGCAGTCGTTGTAGACGGAGGCAAAGAAACGTACCCGATTTACGTGATCTTCCTACTCCCATCACCGAGATGGCCGACCAACGCACGATGCAGGAATTGCTCCAATGTCCTACCGAAGGATATGGAGACGCTATTGTTCTGCCCGAAATTCTTTCTGAGAATTTTGAGCTTAAAACCGGTTTGATTCAACTTGTCACTTCTAATCAATTTCAAGGTTTTGAAAGGGACGATCCTCATGCCCATATCCGTTGGTTCAACAAGTTAACTTCAACCATGAAATTCAAAGATGTCCCTCATGAAGCTATTAAGCTAATGCTCTTTCCCTTTTCTCTAGAGGGGGCAGCCCGAGTTTGGCTCGAGAAAGAACCCCCTCGTTCCATTACCACTTGGGAAGAGCTTGTTTCAAAATTCGTTAATCATTTCTTTCCCCCATCCAAAACAACAAACCTAAAGAATGATATAACCAATTTTCAGCAACGTTTTGATGAAAGCTTTGGTGAGGCATGGGAACGTTTCAAGGATCTTCTTCGCAAGTGTCCTCACCATGGTTTCTCCGAATTGCACCAAATCGATACGTTCTATAACGCTTTGACTCAAAACGATCAAGATTCTTTGAACTCAGCCGCCGGTGGCAATATCTTGAATCGTACGCCACGGGATATTCTTACTATCATTGAGAACAAATCAAAGGTTCCGACTTCTCGTAACAAACCGAATGTTTCGAAAGCAACGTTGTTTAATCCTTCTTCTTCGACGTCATCGGCCCAACCATCGGAGATGGCCGAACTTACCGATGCTTTACGTTTGATGATGAAAGAGTTTAAGAACCAGAATCAGAAACCCGAGCCCGTTAAAGCTGTTAATGAAGTGTGTGTGATTTGTGGTGGTCCCCATCAGTATTATAATTGTCAAGCCACCGATGGCCAAATTGGTAATGCTGACGTTGCAGCTGCTAACTTTATTCAAAACCAAGGTTTTAGACCTAACAACCAAATGGGACCACCAGGATTTCCACCATTGCAAACTCATCAAAACCGTTACCCTCAAAATAACCAAGGTTATCAAAACCAAGGTTACAACCAAAACCGTGCAACAAGCTACAATCAAAACCAAGGTTATCAAAATTATCAAAGTTCTCCACCCCAACAAACTTTTAACCAACAACCACCACCAAGGTCAACGTCTCCTGAGCTCGCCAATTACATCAAAACCAATGACGTGAGCATGCGAGCAATGCAAAACCAAATCAACAACTTGAAGGTTGACTTTAAGAAGGAAATCGACGCGTCAATGTCTCAACAGACTAATGAGCTTAAGCAAATGATGAACGCTTTTATGCAAATGAATCAACCATCATCGTCGAGTTGTCTTCCAAGTAATACGATTCATAACCCACGTGGTGATTTGAAAGCGATTACGACTAGAAGTGGTGTGTCATACGAAGGACCCACGGTTCCGACTACCTCGTCTTCTTTACCCCCTAAGGTGGTCGTCCGTGAGACCGAGGCGACAAAGGATAAGGAAATTCCTACTAACAACGGAAGGACCGAATACATCCAACCTCCGGTTGTCCAAAGTGAACCAAAGTTTAAAAGATCATTGCCTTATCCGGTTAACCCAAAGTTTCGTGAAAAAAATCACCAACAAATGAAAAAATTTCTTCAAATTTTTCAAGATATTCACTTTAACTTAAGTTTTGCGGATGCTTTGCTTTATATGCCTAAATTTGCTACAACTTTCAAAAGCTTAATGAGTAACAAAGAAAAATTATTGGATATTGCTAACACGCCTTTGAATGAGAATTGCTCGGCGGTTGTCTTAAAGAAACTTCCCGAAAAACTTGAAGACCCCGGCAAATTTCTAATTCCTTGTGATTTCCCGGGAATGATTGAATGCCTAGCCTTGGCCGATCTTGGCGCAAGCATCAATCTTATGCCCTTGTCCGTTTGGAAACAACTATCTCTCCCCGAATTAACTCCTACTCGAATGACCCTCGAGCTCGCGAACCGTTCAATCGCTCATGCAAAAGGTATCGCTGAAGATGTCATCGTGAAGGTTGGAAAGTTCTATTTCCCGGTTGATTTTGTTGTTTGTGATTTTGATGCCGATCCTCGAGTTCCTCTCATTCTTGGGAGAGGATTCTTGAAAACGAGCCATGCTTTAGTTGATGTTTTTGCTGAAGAAGTCACTCTCCGAGTTGAGGATGAGGCCATTACGTTTAATATCCAACAAACTTCTACAAACGCCGCCAATACATTTTCGGTTAAAAGTATTGATGTCAAAGATGTTAGTAATGATGTTTCTTCCGAGTCTTCCAATCCTTCCCTTCCGAGTGAGGGAAGTGATTTTTCTATGGAAGAGCTCGAGGTTTTCTCTCATAATGATCCCGTTTTACCTCAAATTGATGAAGCCGTCTTTGATATGGAGGGAGATATTCGCTTAATTGAAAAATTGTTGAATGAACCACCGTCAACTCTCCCTCCCGAAAAAGTCAACTTGGATGCCAAACCGTTTGAATCCGATTCTAAGTCCAAAGATCAAAGTAGTGGCAGTACCACTTCTAGAGTCGATGCTCTTCTTGAGGAGTTCGCCGATGAACTCGCTCTCCTTGATTCCATTCCACGAGAGGATGAGGACGTTGAATCCGACTTACGCAGATTGGAGTTTTTACTAAACAATGACGATGATGATTTTGTTGATGTTCAAGTTAATCAAAAACAAGTTGATAATTTCTCAAATCAAACTTCATCACTTGGTTCGCACTTTGAGCTTACCAACGACCAAAGTGATGATGAACTTTTTGATTTCAAAGCCGATCAAAGTGAGTGGAAAAACATTTTATATGGAAAATCTTTTGAAGAAAAATCTTTTGATGATCAAAGTGATGATGAACTTTTTGATTTCAAGGCTGATCAAACCGAATGGCGAAATATTTTATATGGGAAATCTGTTGATGAAAAATCTTTTGAGAAAAAATCTTTTGATGAAAAATCTGATGAAAAAGAATTCAAAAAGGAGTTTAAAATGGTAACAATCAATGAGGAATCTACTTTTGAGCTAAATGATTTATCTTCTTTTGAGGATGATTTGTTTTCTTCCGATGAGTCCACCATCGAGTACCTTTCCGATTTTTCCTGTGAAGACAAAGTTTTTAATCCAGGAATACTCGATGGTGGTAAAACTCATCCTTTGATGAATGTGACTCCAAACAAAAATTTTGAGCAGTTTTTAATGATGAAGGAAAATGATTGCTTTTCGCTCACTTCTGAGCAAAAATCTTTATCATTAATGAAAACAAAATCTTTGCTACCGTTTGACACGGGGAATGAGGACACTATTCTTGATCCGGGAGAGGGAAAATTTTTTCACAAAAATTTACTTTACTTGAACCCCACCCACCCTCCCGTGATTTTTGTGACTTCTCTTGTTTTACACTCCTCAGCGAGTGAAGATGTTGTTTTTGATCCAGGCATTCCTCCTTTTGTGTCAAATGTGTGTTTCATTTGCTCCCCCAAGGACAAGTAAATTCGGGGCGAGTCTAAGCTATACGACTCGTTACTAAACAAGCGCTTCGTGGGAGGCACCCCATGCTTATCCTTTTTATTTTATTATCTAATAAGTAACGCGAGGAGGGCGACCTCTTCCAATCTTGTGTTTGCTTGGTTGTTTGTGTTTGTGCAGGATTTCCCCAATTCATGATGACTCTCGTGCTCGTGGATCGTCTCATCTCCACTCGAGTCCCATGTCTTGCTGCTTGCTTGGAAATCCTATATCCAAATCTTATCGACTAATGGTATCTTTGGCATACTTAATAAACGGCCTTAGATTTATTGTTAGGATTACCCTTACCTTGAAAACATTGAGGACAATGTTTATCTTTAGTCTGGGGGGGTGAATCTTCGATTTGATTGACCTAGCACTTTCACCATTGTCGTTTACTTACGCAACCCCGTTTTTCCTCAAAAATCCAAAAAAATTGAAAAATTTTGAAAAATTCCAAAGAAAAAATGAGAAAAAAATAAAAAATAAATAAAAAAATAAATAAAAATTATGCAAAAATAGAATAAAAGTTTTGACACCGCGTTTGACTTTCCTACTAGGTAAGAGTGAGAATAAAAATTTTGACTTGATCCGGGCGTGTTGAGCCCTAGCTTGTTCCCTTAACCAATGATGATCACAAAAGCTTTTGCTAGTTTTGTACACAAGGAGCTACTCTTTTGTCGGCTCCCGTACTTTACTTTATATATGCATGGCTTGATTATCGGCTAAGCATTCGCGGATCTCATTATTTGAGATTTTAAATTTGCGGAGAACGTGAAATGATAGAGTTTCTTTAGAAGTTAGATGCTAAGCATAGAGTAGTTGGATCTCTTTAAAGCTCATCGAAGGTACTCATGTCTTTTTGTTCCCACAAAATTGCTTCACCCCATATCTGTGCAAAATAATTAAAGATGTTAGGTTTAGCCGATGAGTAGTTCTTTATCTTCTTAAGAGAATCTTTGCTTGGGAAATTGGGTACACATCATGGATACACGCTAGTTGAAGTTGTATTGTATATCGTTGTATAAGCGTAGTACGCATGTGGTTTCGGAGCTACCCAAAAGCCCGTTGTTATGTATAAGCTAAGGTGCTTTTAGACTTCGGATTGAGATCGGGCCTTGGATCCTAGATTCCAACCCTAGTAGTTGGCGGTAGGTCTTGGACTGAAACCGTGAAGGTTCGGAGTTGAGAAGTTACTTAAAAAAAAAACAAAACAAAACAAAAAAAAAAAGTGAAAAAAAATATCAAGAAAAGAAAAAGAAAAAGAAAAGAAAGAATAAGGATGTATGTTGAAGATTTATGGATTATGAGTTCTAGTGTTAAGACTAAAGTTGGTCGCGCGTGAGGTGCATGTTACGATCCTAGATCGGGCGCATGAGGTGCACGTGAAATGTACTCGCCAACTTATGTCTATTTTTGATGAATTCCAAAGTCTTTGTATGTATCCAATATCCTTGATGTGGACCACATTTCTCTCGCAAACCTTCTTAAGAGAAGATCGATAACTACTTAGCATTTGAATTTGGTATCTTTATCAGACTAAAAACTATGAAACGAGATGCTTATGAAGAAATTCATTTCTCTCACAAAAATAAAATAATGAGATACAAAAATAGGAAAATGGGAGCAAGCGGTACACGAGTAACTTCCATGAGTAGCGTTGGCATCTAACTTGTAATTAAACAATGATCCGTTTTTACGCTTAGTTTGGGGGCTTGTGAAAAATCAGGGATGATGAATTTTATCCAATCAGTCACTTTTCTATGAATCCTGTTCTTACTCTATGATCCTTAATCGTTATTGAAAGATAATGAAAGTCAAGCACACCGTCATAAGCTAAAGTAGTATAATATGAGTAGCATATGGAATAAAATGGAAAACCGGGGCGTTTTGGGGAATAAATGATTTCGTATCTCCTTTGAACGTTTTGCTACTTTTCAAAGTTAGTAAAGAGAGGTGTGAAATTATTTATCTTTAAGGCGTGATGTGATTACATTGCGTGAGGACACGCAATACCTTAGTCTGGGGGATTTTGATGTGTGTTATTTTACACATATTTTCGACCTTAGTTTAAGCGTAGAAAAGACCAAAAACTAACGTGAAACGCCAAAGATATCGTGTTTTTGTGTTTGTGACTGTGCAGGAAAGGATATTGCATAAATGGCATGAAAACCAACCAAAAAGCCCTAAACGAGCACGAGATTTGGAAAAGAGTCAAGAATCCGAGTCAAAGATGAAATTTACTCAAGTAAAGCCCGTGACGATGTTTTCATTACTTAAAGGCTCGTGAATATGAAAGAGATACTTAACCGAAGATTAGAGATGATTATCATGTATAAGCTTCCCAAACTCGAGCAAGTGGTCACTTTTATATCATTGAAGACTTTTTGAAGACTCGTTAACATATTCCTCAAGATTACAAGGACTTAAGTTTACTTTTTAGAAGTCGTTTAGTAGTGTAATGAAAGTTTATGTGTTACTTTCATGAACAAATAGAGTTAAGGGGGCTAGATGTAAAAGGAATCCACCATGAAAACCTTAAATACCCACCTTAAGCTTCATTTTGAAGCTAGTCTTTAATTTCCTTTTAATTTCATGTCATTTATTTTCTTGTCATTTTTTTTATGTAAGTTTTATTTTTAATGCACTTTTAATTTTCATGTCTTAATTTACTTATTGTCTTTAATCTTTAATGCTTTAATCTTTACAAGTTCTTTCTTAATCTTTACAAGTTTTTATAAATTTTCTTGTCACCTTTGCATGGTTTTTATTTGAGTTGCATAAAAAGCTTATGGGTTAAGGCTTGCAAAAGAAGCCGTGGCTTATTTGCTTATTTTTGAGCTTATTTTAGTGCCTTTACATTTTATTTACCAAGTTTTTATAAGTCTTATTTTCTTTTTATGAATTTTTGTCACGTTAAAAGTTTTTAAGTCCAGTATATTTTTTTTAGGGTTTAGTAGCGAGTTTGAACCTTCCCTAGCGAGTATGCTTTTTATTTGTAGCGAGTATGTCTTGGCTACAAAAGCTAGCGAGTTTGGACCTTACTTCTAGCGAGTATCATGTTTCCTAGCGAGTTTGGGTTCCATTTTCCTAGCGAGTTTGTATTTCTCCCTAGCGAGTATGCCTCTTTTATTCGTAGCGAGTATGGTACTAATAATGCTAGCGAGTATGGTCAAATTTTGTAGCGAGTTTGGGTACAACTAAAACCTTAGCGAGTTTGGTCTTGTTATTATTTTAGCGAGTTTGTTTTTATTCTTCTAGCTAGTCTTAGTTTATTTTGAGTCGTGTCTAGTTTTCTCCTCTTCTTTTCTTATTTCTTTTACAAGTCGAGATAGACTTTTATTTTCTCCATCGTTTTATCGAGTGGAGTTTTGTTTGGTTCATTCCTAAACGAAACTCTGCCGAAATTTCTTTTAATCTTTTTAACTTAGCTTATTTTTCTTTTCTTTTATCATTTAAATTTGAAAACCAAAAACATTTTACATTTCTTATTTCATTTTCTTTTCTTTTATTTTGTTTAAACTTTCTTTCTATCTTTCACTTCTTTTAACGTTATGTTTTCTTTTCTCGTTTATTTTTAATTGTCTTTACTCACGTTTTACTTTCATTAAGTTTTAAATAAAGTTTTGTAGAGTAATTAAAACCAAAACATATCTTTAAACCCATTCACATCACATAACTCACGGTTTTGAACGACAAGATCCATATTCAACCCTCGTTGGGACTACGACCCGAGGTTCTTGCTTTCATAGCTAGTTCTGCCTCGATCAGGAACAAAGCTAGGTTAGTTGCCCAAGGTTATAATCAACAAGAAGGAACTAATTATGACGAAACTTACGCCCCCGTAGCTAGATTAGAATCTATTAGAATACTACTTGCCTATGCATGTGACCTAGACTTAAGTTATTCCAAATGGACGTGAAAGTGCATTCCTCAACGATTTCATCAATGAGGAGGTTTATGTGGCACAACCTCCAGGATTCATTGACTTAGCCAAACCTGATTATGTTTGTAATTAAACTAAAGAAAGCTTTATATGGACTCAAACAAGCTCCTAAGGCTTGGTATGATTGATTAAAAGCATTTCTTATTAAACATGATTATTCCATGGGAATGGTAGATAACACTCTTTTCACTAAAAGGAAAGACCCAAATCTCATCATTGTTCAAATATATGATGACGACATTATATTTGGATCGACTTGTCAAGAAATGTGTGATGAATTTCCCAAAATCATGCATGATGAGTTTGAGATGAGTATGATGGGTGAACTAAACTTCTTCCTAGGATTACAAATAAAACAATTATAAGATGGAATATTCTTTAACCAATCTAAGTACATTAAGGAAATGCTTAAGAAGTTTGGACTAGAAGACTCAAAACCCATGATAACACAAATGTCTACGGAAGTAAAACTCACAAAGGATGAAGAAGGTGAGTCTGTGGATAACACTAAGTATAGTGTTTGCCTTTGTGCCCGCTTTCAAGAGGATCCTAAAACCTCACACCTAGAAGCGGTTAAGCGTATCTTCCGATACATTAAAGGCACTATACACTTAGGATTATGGTATCCTAAGGGATCCGGCATAGAAACCATCGTCTATGCGGATTCGGATCATGCGGGAGACTATGTAGATAGAAAGAGCACTAGCGGTATTTGCACATTTATGGGATGTTGTCTAACATCTTGTTTTTCGAAGAAGCAAACTGCTCTTGCTATTTCTACCACCGAAGCCGAATATGTAAGCGCTGGAAAGGCATGTCAACAAGCATTATGGATGAAACAAGCTATCGTAGACTATGGCGTTAGGTTAGAAAATATCCCTATTATGTGCGATAAAAAAGGTGCTATAGATTTAAGTAAGAATCCCGTTCAACACTCCAGGACTAAGCATATGGAAATACGTTACCACTTCCTTCGCGATAATGTTCAAAAAGGAAATATAACTATAGAAAAAGTAGCATCGGAAGATAACATAGCGGATATATTCACTAAACCCCTTAAGCGTGAACTATTTAACCACTTGCGTTTAAGATTAGGAATGATGGAACAAATTGACTAAATATTATTGCATTGATCTTTTTGGGTAAAATATTATTGCATTTCTCATTTATTGCATAAAAAAATATTTTTTTTTCCTTTCTTCGCATCTGAGTCTAAGATTCTATTTCGCACAAGATTAAAGATTGGGAAATAACTTTCTATTGCATAAACACTTCTATAAAACCCAATCCATTATACTTCAAACAATTCTCACTTCTAGGAAACACATGAAAACCATTTTTCTTGCATTGTTGAATAATGCTAAAAACATTTTCAAAAATCATGCATAAGATCTCACATGAATCGTCAAAATATATAATCTAATATATACAATTGGCATTCATGAATTGAGAAAAAATCGAATCAAGGAGAACTTGGATTGCTTCTTAGGATATCTTTATCTTTGCAGTAGGAGTCGAAGCAATCACGTCTCCACATTTGTTGCATATAGGCACACACTAGGACAAAATCATAAATGAGATTGTCACATTTGTTCCATCACCAGTTGCTAACTCACTAGTTGCCTTTGCCCTTGCTTTAGATAGCTCTATTAGGAAGAATAACTTGTTCATTTCTTGTTTCTATTAAGTGTTTTTGTATGCACGCTTAGTTATTAGTATATTACATAACTAAATTGCCACAAAGAGTTGAGCTTGCTTGAAACCAACCTAAAAACACAATCCTTTCTGAAATTTTGTGCCTAGAAGACCTTGTTCTAGTAAACTGGAATTCACCAGATGGGCAGCCCCCATTAAATCATAAGGCGACCCCCTTAATTGTTAAGGGGACCGACCTCCAATTAAGGGGACCGGCCATCTAATGGTCGGGTTTACAGATTCTTTTTCTGCTTTTTACCCCATTTTACCCTACACTACCCAAAATTCACAAACATATTTTGTCCTAATCCCTCAAACAAACATTAACCATCCAAATCTCACACTATAAATACCTCATTCCTCAAACTCTCCACTCATCACATAATGACTTCTCCCAACAAACCAAAACCAAAAGCCTCAAAGCTAGCAAGGATGACCGAAAAACCCGTTTGGAGAAGAAAAAGCCCTAGAAACAAATCCATCACAACCAATGAAATTGGTAATCAATCAACACCTCCAACCACTTACTTTCCCAAATTACACTCCAAATCCATAAGGATATTCATTTGATCCACTTTACAAACCATACAATTTTGGCCAAACATCATCCTTCAATCCAAGCTACACATCTCAACCTCAAACCAACTACAATGATCCATATCATTTCGGCCAACCATCAAACTACACATCCAACAACCTCACATCCAACTACACAACACCTCTTCATCCATACCAAACAAATGACTCACTTCACATTGCCACTAAAAAGCAAAAATTCCGTGAAGAAATTAGCCAAATCAATGATCTTGGTGATCTCCTTGCTATGCATCTTGCGCAACGCAACAAAGGGAAACCTCCATCATTACCCTATGCTAATTGCTTACCCCACTCTCTCAACTTGGATCAAGTTAAAAACCACACCCACTATTGCCCTTGTTGCATCTTTGTTCAAAAACAAATCCTCTACTTGAGTGAAGATATCTCTTGGATTGAATATCTTCAACTCGACCTCATCCAATACCTCTATTAACACGATACAACATCGTGAGATCCACCGCTTCCGCTCCATATCCAACTCCATACCATTCACCATCAAACAACTAAGCTTTATGCTTGTGTTCCCTAAACAAATAAACCCATTCAACCATGAGTTGCAAGCAAGTCCAAGAGCTCTCTTTGGCAATTTAGGACTATTTTGTTTCTTTTTATCTATTGTATTATCATCAATATGCTTCTAGTATATTGAATGTTGTAATGATGTTCATTTCAAATGATCATCTTATATGATTTAACGAAGTAGCTATCCATGATTGCTTTATTCTTGCTTTGCACATATATATGTGTGTGTCTTTTTTCCTTCACATATTTTTTTGTATCCAAGCATTCCATAGCTCGTTTCCTTGGTGCCCTCAAATGAGGGGGAGCTCACATCAAGGGGAGCTTTCTACCCGTCTAATTTCATTCACGATGATAGTCGTCATAACCTTTTTGATTCTACAAAAAGGGGGAGAAGTGAATATAAACTCTAAATACTTGTCTAAAAAATAATTTTTAGACTTAATGAGTTTAAGGTTTTGTAATCATCCAAAAGGGGGAGATTGTTGATATAAGTAATGTCTAAAAACATTATTAATATTTTTCAATATCTCTATATTTTGATAATCACAAAATATAAACTCATTATACTAGAGATTATGACGTAAACAAGTATTTAGTAAATATTCATTTCAACAACTTAATCACTTAAGGTATGAATAAACAAATTTTTTATTGCGTTCTATGATCAAAGGACATTGTTCTTAATTACTAAACTTTTTATAAAATGTCACAAAACATTTTATTTCTTTTACAAAATATTTTTGGAATTAAAAGAATATGTTTAATTCATTATAAATATATGAATTCAAATTTTCAACCAAAAATGGTAAAAATAACCCAGAAAATCCTTCCCCACAGAATGAAAAAAATCTCCAACGTTCTAGAGGGGGCGGCCCCCTTAATTCACTAGGCGGTCCCCTGGCCACGCTCCAGAACAGTATTTTTGTCCCTATAAATACTGGTTCATTCCACAGATTTTTCTCACCATTTCCACCCTAAAACTTTCTGTTACAGATCTCCATTTCTATTCTCAAAAATCCTTTGATCATATACATAAATCTTTGTTTCAAAGTGATCCAAGCCTCAACCTTTCAAGTGCAAGAGAAGAATACTTCAATCTACCAAGAGAAGAAGTATTACAACTTGTTGTGACCTCCACATCCAAGTTGTTAGAGCATCATCCATTATATCTATTTCTTTGTGTAACTAGTTGTGAATATTTGGTAAAAGATAGATAAGCAAGATGTGTAGATAGAGAAGTTGTGAAGTAGATAGTTGGGAAGTAGTGAAGTAGAAAGTTGGGAAGTAGATAGTTGTGAAGAAGATAGTTGTGAAGCAGATAGTTGTGAAGATAGATACGTGTGAAGAATTAGTGTTGTGATTAAGTAGTGACTAGGTGTGAAGAAGTCGTGTAGAAGGTGTGAATAAGGAGTGACGAAGTTGTGGTGTGAATATTGGTGTGTAAGGTTTTCTCCGCCATAAGGGAGCTTGTTGACATAGTGAAGAAAACTCTCGAGTTAGGTGCTAGTGGAGTGGAGTAGGGCAAGGAACGTGTCCTTTTAGCCGAACCACTATAAATCTCTTGTCGCACGGTTCGATCTTTCCATCTCTTACTTATTTCTTTACTTACGTTATAATTGCTATAGTATACATATATATAGTTGTTCATATTGTGCAAGACTTGAGTTCACTTAATATTGAATCTAAATTTTTGGAAGTTAACAAAACGTACAAACAAAGTTTTTCATAATAAATTAGAAATACGTAAAACTATTCAACCCCGCCCCGCCCCCTTCTAGTTTTCCACAAGGTGGAATGAAAATGTGAGAAAGAGCACAGTTATACCCGTTTTTGTGGACAGACGGTACCACGGTACCTTTATATAATTAAGGGCACCGTTGGCAATTGAAGGTGCCGTATGGTGTTTTTGATAGTTTTCCAAAAAAGTATACATATGTTGTAACCTTTTTTGTGAAGAATTTATTTCTAAATTTTATGGAATGTTATTCTATCATTCCTAGTACTAAACGAAGATAATTGAAGGGTCAACGTTTGAGAGGTTTAGTGAGTATATCTGCGGAAAATTTGATGTGTTTATTTTTTGCTATCAATTATTAGAAAATTAGATGACATGTTTAGGTAGTGTTGTATTTTATATATTCAAAAAGCGGGTGATTTTGAAGATGATAAAAAAAACAAAAATATTACATGTTTCACTTTTCTAATAATTATCTTTAAAAAAAATATGAATTTAAACACATTTTCTGATTCCTTAAAGGTCTATTTTTTATCTTTTTTTTTACAAGTGAACATGGTCTTTTAAATATTGCATGTTTAATGAAAGTGCATTGACTGTTGCTGCAGTTTGAAGATGTAATTGTAGATGAAGACTAAAGTGAGCTAAAAAACAAAAAATATTTTTTGTAAGATGCATAAAATAGCATCTTATATCAAAATAATAAAAAATCTTAGTTTTAAATATTCTGTAAATCCAAACAGATCTCAGGGATTAAGCAAGTTATTTTTTCATGAAATGAATAAAGTTGCAACATCCTAAAAAAGAAAGTGAATTACATGAATAGTTCATGTGTTTGCATTCACTTTTACCTATAGTCCTTTGCCCCTTTTTTGGATTGAGATAACTCTAAAATCCTGTACACTAACTATCATTTGTCCAAATGAACATTAAACCGTTGATACTCAACATGTGAGTTGCACGCTCGAGTAATATTGCACTTTATTCATATACCCATTCTTTCTTTTTTAGACTCAATAAAGATAAAATAATTTTTGATAATTATATATTTTATTAACAAATGCAACATCTCTGTCCCAATTTTATTGTACATCATTTGTTACAATATATCTAAAAAATATTGTCCATTACAAAAAATAATAGTTAGATTTGCAATATAACCTCTTGTAAATTATCTTTTAAAAAAATTATGTTTTTCTTTTTAAATTTACTTTTGCTTCTTCAATTTGTGGTAACTACTTTTTTGTGCTTTAGCTAAATAACATACATTAGTTTCATACTTTAACTATTATTTCTTTCATGTTTGCTCAATTTATTTTACCACTTACATATATTAAATCATAAATTTACTCATAATATTGATTTATTCTTATCAACACACGAAAATTAATTTAAAAACGTCTTATCTAATACGACAAATGAAATGCTTTCATATTTATTGCGTTTATTATGCATTTATAAAGCAAAATAGTTTCAAGTACACGTCTGAAAATGACTAGTATTCATGGTGCACTTCTTGTTGATGTCCCGTCGATGCCTCAATTGATCCCTGGAGGACCAGGAATAACACACCCACACATATGTTGAAAACATACACCATATGCAGTAATTGGACAGAAACCATTACAATCATCATCGTCCTTGCATGGACGTTGCTCATCTGCAAGTGAAACTCGAGGAAAGTTCATCATACCTGCACGTAAACTAAATAAAATCATTTTTAATAAGCATATACAAATTGTATCAATATGTGTGTAGCTTAATTAATAAAAGCTTGCTCTAAAACTTTTTACAACCAGTGCATGAATAAAGAAAGTAATCTTATGTACAAAGTCATAGGTTTGCATAAAAAAACTAAACCGCACACAAATTATTATGACTCAATGAAAAAGGATCTGTTTTACCCAAAATACAAATAAACAAGATGAAGAATGCTGTCATTTTCATTGATGCCATCTTCCTCTTTACCTAGAAGAAATTAAAATATTTAATTGTTTGTTAATTGTTTGTTTATGATAGTTTATGTTATTTCTTTTGCTATTTATACACAAATTTTGGTCATCTCGGTCACGTAGCATTTAAGTGTTTTTTTTTTTTTTTTTTTACTTTGTTGAATGTAATTAAGAGAATGCATTGAATCCACAATAAATACAATATACTCTTTTTGCGGTAATAACTACAATATACATTGAATGATTTTTTTGGTACTATCTATTTATAGGATATAATATACTCTTTTTATGCTAATATATTTTTTGAAGGACAACTATAATAAATACAATAATTATCTTTCACATGTCTTATGTAGGACTTAAACCCGCAACCATTTAGTTGAAGAGTTTCTTACACAATAAAGGGTATTATTAAGACACAAGCCATTTGGTTTTATTGCGGTAATATTATTATCTGTCATTTATCTAAACTGGATGGATACCTGCACAAAGAAATGGTGTATAGAGGTAAATAATTGTACTTGCGAGCTTGTGGTTCTAGAATGACCATTGATACAACACTTACGAGTTCAATTTGTACTCATTGCGAGAAAAAATCTATGCATTAAAAATAAAAACGATAAAATTTTGAATATTAAACTGTATTTATCATTCCTCTTTCAAAATTATTTAACAAAGCGTCTTATTACTCATGCCTTCGTATCTTCGATTGTCTTTGTTACCTGAATTTAGATTTCCCTCACAAATTGCCCCACAAGCTACACCTTCATCCTTTTGGGAGACTCTACATACCATCGAGGCTATCACTGTCTTACCTCTCCAGAAAAGACAAAAACTATATGTTGCTGGACAAGCAAGCATTAGAAATCACTAAGCTAAACATTCACCATTCACTATTCTCAAATGCTTTTAAATGCTCTACAGTAAACACACCCTAGTTGTAAATTACTAGAATTAGACAACTTAGTTTGATCGAGATGACACGTTACTTCAGCTTAAAATTATTTAAACATTTAAAGAAAAAATTAATGAATTAGTAAGGCCATAACTATTATTCTACAAAAACTAGGGAAAAGAAGGCTGCAATAATTAAATTTTTTATTAAACATTTTACCTTTTGTTGAGGGACATTTATTTGGCGACATGGAGATTTTAATGTTATTGTTCATTTTCATATTTTGTTATGTTTTGTAAAACTTACAGACAAGTTATACTCTCATCCTCCCAAATTATCGTTTCTAGACAAAAAAATACACAATTTAATAAAAGTGCTGCCACTACACTATACAACCAATCAAATATCATGACCACCCACTAAACTATCTTTTGATTGGTTGATAGACGGTACAATGAGAGGAATACCATTTTGGGACATCCCAAAATAAAAATGACAACAGTAATTTTAGGACGAAGTGAGTATGATTTTTCTTATTTTTTCAAAAATTTTGAGATATCTTTTTTAGCTAAAAATTTATTAGAAAATTAGATAACGTGTTTTATGTATTGAAAAAGTGGGTGATTTTGAAAATGATAAGAAAGACATTAAATATAACTTATTTCTCTTTTCTTAGAATTATGTTTTAATATAAAATGATTGGGTCACAAACAAAACAAGACTAGGTTTTGGCATGACATGTTTCAAAAATCTAGATTGTTTTGGGATAGGTTTAGATGTTCACGGTTGAGATGCATCTTAATAGAACAATTTTTTTAGGATAAGTTAGAATATCTAGATAGTCATTTGCAAGGTCTTTTAAGCGCTCTTAGAGCTTATGTTCTTATGTGACTAGCACTTATGTGAAGGCATGGAAGAAAATTCAAATAAATATTTTCCGATAGGAAAGATATCTAATAATGCATCATTCAAACGATGATAGGTAATATCCTAGATCCTACATGTCTATACTATGTGTGATGAACAAGAAAATTTTGACACAAATTATTCTACTACATTAGCTAGAATTGAAAGTCATTCGTGTCAAATTACCAAGACTAGATAAAATTTCGGATCACAATTTACACTTGTGTTGAAGATTTTGTATCTATCTTTACTTGTTCAATTTAGGTGAAAATTTCATGCTACGTGTTTACAATAGAAAGGAAAAGAAAAGATTTTATACAAACAAAGAAACTACTTACAAAGTTGAAGTGAATTCCCGTGGTTTGAATTTGGTATAGTATTGCATAACAAACTTGTTGGGAAAATGACACTAGCAGTACTAAGTCATTTAGTACTGCTAGCACATATAGTTTGTACAGTTTATGTTTAGAAACTGTGTAAGGTGATAAGTATAGAAAAGATATTGTGTACATCTTATATAATTAGACTTATACAAATATTATGCATGAATATTTATATTGTAAAGGACTCCTTGTGTCTATAAAAGGAGATCCTAGGTTTAGAGTTTGATATATCTCTTTGTGAAAAGCTTCAAGTTTGTAAACCCTAGTGATATTCTAGATCACTCGTATTATAATTAGGGCCAATTACTTAAAGAGACCACGAGAAATTTTTTTCCCTCTATATAGACCATATTCGAATTTTGGAAAAAAAAAACTTCCAAATACAGACCTGAACGACCGAGCGATTTTTTTTGGCACGCCTCCCTTTTTTTGGCACGCCTGTGTTATGATCTTGCCATCTGTGTACTATTTGCGGTAGGATTTGCATCAAAAAAATCGCTCCACTTCTTGTTAACCAGACGTTAACTAGAGTTAACTCCTATTCCAGAACCCTCCTTCATCTTCTCTTCACCCACATCTCTAATAACATATTATCACTATTTCAATCTCTCGCTTACATACCGTGTCTTACCCACCTCTCAATCTCTCTCGCTGTCTCTCTAAAAATCAATTATGAGTTATTTCACTCTCTCTATCTTTGGCATGGTGGTTTCACTAACTTTGGCATGGTGCTTTCGTTGGGTTCTTGCGCCTGACGATATCAAGAGGTTACTTTGTGTTGATTTGGCTTCCGATTGTTTTTTTGGGATTGGATTTGTTCCTAATCATCTGATTTGTGCGGTTACCATCTATTTTAAGTTTTTTTTTCTTTTTATTATTTAAGCAACAATTGATTATTGGTTTTAGTTGATTTTTTTCTTTTTTTACAATTTGTTAGTTATGATGTTCATGTTAATGTAATGCCCAAATTTCTGACTGTGTGCACTGTGAATTGGATTATGGGGGTGTTTGAATTAGCTTATTTGGATGAGCTTAAACTGTTTTAAGATGACCCAAAAAACCTTTGGGCGTAAATAAGGTGATAAGTCTTCAAATAAGCTTTATTTTTAGGCGTATTGTTATTTGAAACTGAAATAAGCCAATAGGCACTCTAAATAAGCTAGTCCGGACACCGCCTTAAGGTGTATCCTATAGTAGTTTTTTAGGCAAAGTAAAGGGGAAATTCGGTTTTATTACTTTAACGTTACAATTGACTTAATCAGTAGAAGGTTGAAGGTTGTGCTCGGTGACCCTCAGTTTCGTTTTACAAATATCAATTTTCATGCCACCATCACTTTTGTGCTTGCCTAGTTATAATTGGGAACTTTTGATAGTTGACTAAAACCCATGTGGGAAACTGGTAAACGAACAAGTTACAAGCCTAATTATTTGCATAGTAGTGTATTATGAGGGTGTTTGGATTAGCTTATTTTTGTTAAATAAGCCAATATGACATCAAATAATCTTCAATTTTGGGCTTATTTTGTTCTAAAACGGAAATAATCTAATCCCCCAAGAATTTATAGGTCACTACACAAGCCTCCCCTGTTCTCTTATCTTTGAGTCTCACCGCTCACCTAACTAAAACATCAACAAAGACACCCTATATGGAGTTAAGCTAGTTCAGGGACAATTTATTTTGAATATGGAAGACACTTTGAAATTTTGAATGCTTCTTATATGTTTGATGTTTGAATTATGCTTTTCAGTCTTTGAATAAACATTTTTTTTAATCATTTTGTTTATAGGGGTGTTTGGGAGTGGGAGTGACGGGGTAGCTTCTGGTCAGGAGAATCCACCACCTAGGGCTATGGAAAGGAGGTTTAGGATTAATTTTTTGTGGCCGTTTATGGGATTTTGTGGGCCTGCTGAGACGAGTAATAGTGGATCGGGGAATAATAATTCAGGTGATGGGAATCAAAGGAGTGGTCGGGGTCGTGATCACGTGATGGTGATGCGATGGAAGAAGACCTTGATTAAGGACAAGTCCGTGTGATGTGCTCGGTATTTTTTTGTTCGTATGTATGATGTGCTCCGTATTTTTATGCTTGTAACATAGATTAAGAGATTATCACTTATTACACCAGATATGATACTTTCTTATACAACTTTCTTGATGGCATGAACATGACAAGCCTCAATATGCTATACTCAGTTTCTTTGGTCACCATAGTGCTTTTCAAGAACTTGAATCAGTAAATGAACCTAGTATCTTGTATCTTCTGAACCATCAATAATCTGTAAGGTTCCTTCTCTGGACATTAGTGTTTTTCCCAATATGGTACAGTGTTTAGGTCAACCATTTCTAAGTTGTTTGGTTTCATAGCATTTTGCCATCACACTTACTTTTAGAAACATTTAGATGATGCTTCAGCATGCGACACTTTTTGAATTGTTCAGTATCTTTGGTTTATAGTTTAATAGAAAATCTAAGAAAAAGTATATAGTCTATCTTGATTATTTTTGTTTTCTTGTTGACTATTGATTTGGGCTATTTAATAGGAGCTGATAACCTGATCTCAATGGAGTTGGCACTAAAAATTGCTAGTAAGATTAGAGCGGGAGAGAGGTTTGCAGTTTATGTTGTCATATCATTGTGGCCTGAGGATAACCTAAAACTTTCTATAATTGAATATGATTGAAAATTTTCAACAAATTATTATCTTTTTGAGTCTTTTGCATTTTAAACAAAAAATGGGCAAATACAAACAGGATTTTATAGAAGTGCTTATTTTTAAGCAGCTTGCAGGTGCTTATATACAAGCATAAGCAGAAAAAAAAANTATCAGATTGACATGTCTCCTTTTTATAAGGATCGGGGGTTTTAATTTAATGCCATCAAGAAAGTTGTATCAGAAACTATCATATATGGTGTAATAAGTGATAATCCCTTAATCTATGTTACAAGCATAAAAATTGTTCTTTTATGGGACCAGAATATGCCGAATAAATATCAAAGATTACGCACAAGAACCTCAACAACAAATTAAAACCTTGAAAGCAAACGATACATGACCAGTTACTTATCATGATGTATTAGCGAAAAAATGATTAATCAAGACGAAAAACCATATAAAATACATCATTCTGCATAGAGATGAAAAGAGGAAAGAGAAGCACTTGCCTGTTGCTTAAAAACAGTTTAAGCTCATCGAAATAAGCTAATTTAAACACCCCCATAATCCAGTACTATGCAAACAAATTGCGCTTTTAACTTAACCAATTTCTTCACAGTGCACAGCGGTCATAAATTTGGGCATTACATTTATATCAACATCATAACTAACAAATTGTAAAATAATAATAATAATAATAATAATAATAATAATAATAATAATAATAATAATAAAATTGTGGAGAAACCCTAATAAATCAACTAAAACCAATAAACAATTGTAGAAAAACCCTACAAAAATTATAAAAAAAGTATATAAATACATTACCTTAATCGGTTCTTCATCTTCAATTGTTTATTTTTCTTAAATCTGCTCTTCCATAGAACATATAATGGCTCGATTACAATGGTCTTGTGTGTTTTGTGTGTGTGTTTTTCATTGAGCCAGATGATATATAACTGTTAATGGTTATAATGATGGATTTTAATTCGAATTTCAGTTGTTGCAAATCAAATTAGAAAGGAACTAATTTAATTTGGGGTAACACAGTGGTCTTGTGTGTTTCATGGTGTGTGTGTTTTTCATTGAGCGTGGGTCTTTAATCTAATGTGTGTCTGGTGAGGAGGTGTTGGTGAGGAGGTCGCAAGGTCGAGAAGGTTGAGAGGAGGTCGAGTGGAGAACGACTAACTGTTGTTAAGGCGCCATTCTTATCTGTAAAAGAAGGTCGGGCCATCCATATAGTGGAATTTGGGTTTTTTTTTGTCGATTTAAGTAATTAACTATTTTATTTATGTTCAAAAAAAATGTGTAAATGTGTATATATCGAATAAAGTAGCCAATCAGCCAAAGAATAAAGTATTGTTCGATCAAGCATGGAGTTTCTAAAGATTATATGATAGTGGTTCGAGATAGTTAGAAACATTCGGTTTGTAGACTTTGACTATTTTGTACATTCTTTAATCATTTCCACTCTCTAAATTTATCCCATGTCTTATCTCTACCCTTTTGCCTTTGTGAAATTATCAAGTGTATGGCATGTAGTGACCATCCGATTTCTTGAGGAAGTAGACAACGTGCTAGCGATCTAAGGTTATCCTTAGTGGCCATCCGTTGTTTGATAATGCAAGAATTCGCGACAGCGATCTATTATGTTTTACATAAGATAGTTGCACTTAAGTCCTTTTTACCCTTTTTAAGCCTTAAACCCGAATAAAAGCCCTCTTTGATATGAATAAAAGCCCTCACGCCTTGTCGGTGTACTTATGTTTCTTGCACAAGCCTATTGTAGGACCTTGGATACAACTTATTTCACAACTAATTCAAGCTTATTCTAGAGAGAGAGTAGAGAGAGAGAGAGAGAGTGGAGAACATCATGTAAAGATATGAACTATGTGTGTTATTCAAATGATGAACCTCACCTCACAAATGAGGCTTACATAACATTATATAGCTATGAAGTCTTGACCTTACAACTTATACATATTTGGCCCTTCGACTTCTTTCTATTTGAGCTAATGGACTTATAACTCTTGAAACGCTTTCTAACGCAACCTATTACATGATTTAAGACTTTAATGACCGACACTTTAATTTATAAATATACAAAGCTAACAATCTCCCCCTAAGTGTTGGTCATTGAAGGTTGCGTGACGTCTTCATCTTTGTCTTTAAACTTTAACATTCTTTGCTCTTGACGTCTTTAGAAAACATTGGATAAGTTATAGTTCTTTGTTCATCGTTCTTTGTTCCTTCATGCTTTGTGATCTTTATAATATGACTTTTCTTTGTTCTTTGTTGTTGTGATCGTTCATCTGCCTTTTGTCACTGCTTCGTCTATGTAGGTTGATCGCCTTTCCAACATGCTCATACATCTTTAGTCTTTGCCATACGTACATTTGTTGTCGCTGTTCTTTCACATTGATCTTTATCACTATACTTTGTAGATTCTTCTTTTTGGCGTAGAATCTTTCTTTGACTGTTGCTTTCCTTTGATCTTAGTGAGAACTTTCCATTGACTTTGAGATGTATGTATGAGCATGTGGAAACTAGTGTGGTGGTGGTACCTGCATAAAACAGTTAGCAATAAATCAACCGGTACTTACAGGTTCGGAATTAGAGATTGTCAACAGCATATTGTGAAGACTTTCTCCAACCCTTACCATGGCCGTTCCTAATCGGATACCCTCGAAAGAGCTTACACAGACATACCGAAGTACACCCACGATTAGGTGAGTCGCTGGAGATCACCCCACGACTGTAGACCGTTTGGAATCCAGCGTAACACTACGCGTAACCCACAAGAGATTACCGAAGTGACCTGCTGTCAGGGCTGTTTGATGTTGACCCTGGCAGGAGTTTCCGTTCAATCATTGAGAAGTACATAAGTAAATTCTCTCATAAACGTTCTGGCAGATTGCTAAGACCTGCGTAGGACTCTAAAGTTTACATCTGGCGTCCATTGATGTAGAACAACCAGTGTAATAATATCGTGTGTTCCTATGAGATCTTTTGATGAATCTCTTGGCTCTAGACTCAATAAGTGCACATTTAGTCGTCGGAGGAATGGAGCAGAGTACCTCCTTTTCAATATCAACACACTCGGAATGAGTGGTCAATAGATTATACAGGGTTCTCCATGAGAATGAAACAAGCATCTTTTGAGAGATACTCGAGTGGCTAGAAGGTTTAAGTGCAGTGCGTCACTGGGTCCATGACGTCTTGTCTTCAATACCGATGTCACCTTAGTAACAATCAGTAGCAAATGAATTGAACCCGGTGTCTGACCTATGGTTGAACATATGGAGGGCTCATTTCTTTTCACCCTTTCTTATTTCATTTCTTTTTAATTTTTCAACCCCTTCTTTCCCTTTCATTCTTTACTCCTTCTTTTAATCATACCTAAGGACTTCTTATTCTATCTAATGGAATTGTCCTTGGGTAGATCCCTCCGGTTCTGGCGGATCATAGGACAGTTTTTCCTAACCTTAGTCACCTTATATCACCATGACTATCCTATTGTTGCCATAAACCTTTTTCTTGAAAATCTCTCAAAGTGTTTATGATCATAAAACACATTTTTGTTAACACATTGAGAGTTTTGCTCTTTTGAAATACTCCCCCTTCACATGTGCTCATGATTTGTTAAGATAAACTTGCACATGTTGGGTAGAGTTGGCATTTTTGAATTGATCCACTCTTAATAGACATATACCCGAGGGACACGTTTACGTTGCTTAGTTAAAGGGATCCATTATCAGCTTTTAGGTGACAACTAGCCCTAATAACTAACTTGATGTTGTTAACATTCCTAAAAAGGAATTTAGACCCGTCATGGTAAACATCTAATTAAGAGTTTCTCGAAATGGTACTTTTCTACTTGGATAAATCCTTTCGAATACTAACATTTTGTTTCGTCAATTCGAGAGTCAATTCTGAGTCTAGTATAAGACTTTTATGTCTTTACTTACGAGCTCGAGATTCTGCCATAACTTTTGAACATTTTTGATCACATTTAATCACGTCTTCTCCCCCTCAAAAATAGCATACCATGATATTTTTGATATCAACTGATTAAATAAAAGCATTTGGAGAGAAAGACGGACTTTTTCGAATGAAATTGTAACATTTTCTTTTTCTTTTTATACTCCCCCTCAAAGAAAGCATATTGTTTAAACATAAAGTTTAAAATCAATTTTAAGGGTTTTAGAGGGAGTTTTTTCTTTGAAATACGAGTTATGTACAGAAATGTACACAAGTCAATTTGTTTTTAGGATAAGTGCCTAAAGATTGAAAACCTTTGTTTTGATAGAGCACTTTCCTTTCTTTGAAGAACGAGTCCTTAGCTGAAATACTAAGAAGTCAT
>LBNU01018322.1:2223-42810 GCA_014162995.1 Artemisia annua | reverse complement strand
CCCTTTAACTTTCATATTTTACATGTTTAATCCTTTAATTAAAATATATACAATTTATACCTTTTTAATTATAGAAATTACAAATAAATCCTTCTAATTACCAAACTTACACCTTTAGTCCCTCAATAATTTATATACGAATTAACCCTCTGTTTTCCACAATTTACAAAACTAACCCCTCTATTCTTAATTACTTCAATTCGGATTTATTTATATATAATATATAATTACATAATTTACTATTTAAACCTTTTAGTTGCAAAATTTTACACATGACACCCTCATATTATATTTTCCTCAACTCACCCCTTATCCAATACATCTTATAAAAATAACCCACATGTTTACAAAGTTACAAAACACACCCTTGTACTTTAAAAACACAATCGGTTTATATAATAAACCACCAAACCCTAACCATAAGTTACCCAATCATTACAACATTAATTGCAACCTTAAACACACATTTATTAAACCTGTTTTTAATCCAAAACCCTAACCCTAGCCTTGCACTCTTCCTTTTTGTTTCTTTTCTTTTTATTTAATTAAACCGATTATAAAATAAATCCCAAACTAAGTTTCTAGGCTTCGAAAATTATAAAGGTTATTTTACTGATTTTATATGACATGTAGAGGACCAGAATAAATTATATACCAAGCTCAAAAAAATCGCATAGCTTCTTTCATATTTATAGTTTGATTTTAGGGTTTTCTTATTTATATAAATTCGTATGATCATATTAGCATGCATGGTTATTTCTATCATTTTATACTGATAATATACAATATATAGGGTGCTAGAAAAATACCCGAAAGATTATATAACTTGTTGTTGAAGCAAAACGATTTTCTTCTTCTCGATGGGATAAAACCAACACAATATAATCCCCTAGCTCACACGATCGATCCAGAATTGAAACCAATATTTTTCTCACCTTCTTTAGACTTGTAAAAGTCCAGGAAAAATACTTGGGAGCTGTGGAAACTTATATTCGACTGAATGGGATTTTTGATGTTCGGTTAGGGATTACACCTATTCACTTGATTTACTCTACTTCTTCTTTACACCTATTCACTTTACACCTATCTACTTCACAATTTCTCTATCTACACAACTTGTTAATCTATCTTCTATCAAATATTCACAACTAATTACACAAAGAAATAGATATATTGGATGATGCTCTAACAACTTGGATGTGGAGGTCACAACAAGTTGTAATACTTCTTGTCTTGGTAGATTAAAGTATTCTTCTCTTGCACTTGAAAGGTTGAGGATTGAATCACTTTGAAACAAAGATTTATGTATATATGATCGAAGGATTTTAGAGAATAGAAATGGGGATTAAGATTAGAAAGTTTTTGGGTGCAAAAGGTGAGAAAAATCTGTGAAATGAACAAGTATTTATAGCCAGAAAAAATACTGTTCTGGAGCGTGCCGGTCCCCTTAATTGAGGGGGCGGTCCCCTTAAAATTAAGGGGGCCGCCTAGTGAATTAAGGGGGGCGCCCCCTCCAGAATGTTGGACAGTTTTGTTCTTTTGTGGGGAAGGTTTTTCTAGACCATTTTTGCCATTTTTGGTTAATAATTTGAATTCATATATGATTTAAACATATTCTTTTAATTCCAAAAATGATTTTGTAAAAGATATAAAATGTTTGTTATATTTTATAAAAAATCTAGTGATTGAGAAAATGTTCCTTTGATCATAGAATGCAATAAACACTTTGTTTATTCATACCTTAAGTGATTTGGATGTAAAGTGAAATATTTATCGCTAAATACTTGTTTACGACATAATTTTTAGTTCAGTGGGTTTACGTTTTGTGATTATCAAAACATAGAGATATCGATGAATGTTAACAACGTTTTTAGGCATTATTTATGTCAACAGTGGTCAATGTTATTAATGACTATAATGACTACTACTTACAATAAAAGAAATATAGTGTACAACACTTTAATGCACATAATTTTCAGACATACAAGACAAGAAGCATAGTGTACAACAAAACACAACATTAATGATATTTAATGTAGTCAATTATTTAACTGGTCAATAAATACAATTAATACAGTTATTAAAACACCCCTTTCATAAGAAATACAAATTGTCAAGCATATTGTACAACCAAATTAAATAAAAGTCCCGCATTAAATTTCACTACTAAAATAATAAAGCACATTATACAAATATTCAAGCCCGAACGGGCAACAAGCCAAATGGGCTTGAGCCTGAATGGGCTCGGACCAAACGGACTCGAGCCCGAACAGGTACTGGCCAATGGGTTCGAGCCTGAATGGGCACGGGCTATACGAAATTCTTGATATCCGTAAATTTATTGTCAAAAAGAACATAATAAACTAAAATACATTATTCATCGAATAAATTTATTTCAGGGTACCCGCCGCTGCAACCCGCGGGTACCCTGCTAGTAATAATAATATTCATAAATGCGTGGGAACTCAGCTTGAGTCTAGTCTTCCATCATGATTTATGTAAAATTTTACAATAATAGAAGAATTATTACTAAAATAATAATAAAACTATTTATCCAACTTCATGTAAATTTTTATGGATTCAATAAAATGATGATAATAAAAAAAATATTAAAACAACAACAACAACAACAACAACAATAATAATCTATACTACATATAAATCATAAATGACTCTCTCTCCTAAATTTTAAGAGAATTTAAGCATAATTTACAACACTTTAACGCACCCAATTTCAGAATTACAACAAAGTAAGCATATTGTACAACAAAATAAAGCGTGGTGTCATTTTAAGACCAAAATTCTACTACGTATCAAACAACATTAATTCTATTAAAAAACATCCCTTCACCAAAAATTACAACCATTTAAGCACAATTCACAATAGCTGCAACCAATTTTCAGATTTACAACAAAATAAGCATAGTGTACAACAAAATAAGCATGGTGTAATTTTAAGACTTATTTTCAGACTTACAACATTCATGCTATTATAGTGGTCAATGTTATTAATGACTATAATGACTACTACTTACAAGAAAAGAAACATAGTGTACAACACTTTAATGCACATAATTTTCAGACGTACAAGACAAGAAGCATAGCGTACAGCAAAACACAACATTAATGTTATTTAATGTAGTCAATTATTTAATTGGTCAATAAATACAATTAATACAGTTATTAAAACACCCTTACATAAAAAATACAAATTATCAAACATATTGTACAACCAAATTAAATAAAATTCTTGCATTAAATTTCACTACTACAAGTAATACAGCACATTATACAAATATTCAAGCCCGAACGGGCAAGGGGCAAATGGGCTTGAGCCCGAACGGGCGCGGACCAAACGGGCTCGAGCCTGAACAAGCACGGGCCAATGGGTTTGAGCCCGAACGGGCACGGGCTATACGAAATTCTCGATATCCGTAAATTTATTTTCAAAAAGAACATAATAAACTAATAAGAAGCTTGTACTTTGAAATCGGCGTATTCTATTGATCCAATTTGGTTTTTTTCTCAAAGACACCTTTCATATTTATGCTCCAAAATAATTGATTTCTTTTATTGTATCTAACGTTATTATTATTTTTTTTTTTTCTACATTAGGAAAACAGCACAAAAACAAGCATTTAATAACTTTTTTGCTCCTTAAACGTCCTACATCTTGTGAAATGTTTGACTAGTTTCTTGAAATGAAATTCGTGAAGCTATGTAAGCTTCTAAGTTTTCCATTTTGTTTTAGTTTCTTATATGTGTAATGTCATGTGATTCATGTCACTCTAAAATTTTAGCTAAAAATATCTTATTAAACATTCTCACACAGTTATATAACATGAAAATGTACTTTTAATATTTAAATTTTGATTCACATCAAGGCATTTTTAGTTAAAATTTAAACAGTCATTTTTTTGATAATTGTCAAAATTATGTTACAACAAAAGAATTATAAATAAGTATGTATCATATTAAATTAATTAACTAGAAAGTATTAAATGAGTTTTTAACTTTTTGATATGTGTATTTTGGTTTCATCATCATCATCAACATCATCATCATCATTATTATTATTATTAAAACATCACTACATTAGAAAATCACTGGATTTTATAAGAAATTAGTGGGGAGCCGAGATACTAACTGGGCCCCCACTCCTCTAGCTATAGCAAAGCTAATCATACTAAAAATATGATCAGCAACACGTGCTCCAAAGTCCTGAGAGAATCTTCGAATGCGCTTTAGTAAGGTCACAACATCCTTCTCAAGTTCTCCTAAGGAAGAAAATGAGAAGGGGAGAAACCCATATCCAATGTTCGCACATTTAGCCTCGTACTTGACACATTTGCGTTATGCGGCTTCGACCACCGCACGACTCTGTACAAAATCAACCATGTTGGTTTGCGTCAAGGGAGACGACCCTGTCAAATAAACGCATGTGTCCTGCCCACTGTCCCAAGAATAGAGCAACACATCAGCTGGACGTAAGCTTGTGTCCCTTTCTCCACATAACCAATGTCAACCTCTTTACGCGCCAAGATCCCCGACCGAGAACATATGTCAACAAGGGTATCACGTACTATATTATGACGATGTTTAATCCAGATAATACCAGCACACGATACTGCGTGGTCACCATAAGTGTCTCCCGTAAATACCTGGAACAAGCTGAACACGACATCTGAGTAGAAAATTGGGGAACACCCAGCCGATAGCATAACATACATCGGTAAGTTCTGGCATTCATGGTCTGTCCCAATCCAGATATCGAGACCACCCTAAGCCATTATGAAGTGTGGTCCTCATTTTGCGATCTCCATAAAGCCATTTGTCTAGTATATAAGCAAAAGGTGAATTCAGCCGTTTTGGCGACACGTGTGAAATATATATCTGCCAATTTTTTCATGAGTTTGGGGGCAGCGATCTCACACGAGCTACCCAAAAGGTCGGTCTCCATTTTCGCATTAAAAGCATACAAGGCCTCATCAAAGGAAGATCCAGAAGTAACAATGCCAGAATGTCGAAGGAGATTATTATTATTATTATTATTATTATTATTATTATTATTATTACTATTATTATTATTATTATTATTATAGGATTTACAAGAAATTAGTTGGAAGCCGAGAAACTATATGGGCCCTACTCCTCTAGCTATAGTAAAGGAAATCATACTAAAAATATGGGTATTAGCACGCGCACCAATGTCTTGAATTACTATTATTATTATTATTATTATTATTATTATTATTATTATTATTATTATTATTATTATTATTATTATTATTATTATTATTATTATTATTATTATTATTATTATTATTATTATTATTATTATTATTATTATTATTATTATTATTATTATTATTATTATTATTATTATTATTATTATTATTATTATTATTATTATTATTATTATTATTTTATTTATTTTTATTATAACATCACTTTATTAAAAACATATAGGATTTACAAGAAATTAGTGGGGAGCCGAGAGACTAACTGGGCCCCCACACCTCTAGCTATAGCAAAGCTAATCCTACTAAAAATATGTGGAGCAGCACGTGCTCCAATGTCTTGAGTCATAGAGAACCGACGAATACGCTTTAATAAGGTCACTGCATCTTTTTCAAGTTCTCCAAAAGAAGAGAATGAAAAAGGGAGAAACCCATATTCGATATCTGCGCATTTAGCCTCGTACTTGACACGTTTACGTTGTGCGGCTTCAATAACCGCCCGACCAGGCATAAAATCAACAATACCCGAATGCGTCAAAGGTGACGATCCTGTAAGATCAACATAAACATCAAGCCCACCATCCCAAGAGTAAAGTAACATATCAGCTGGACATAAGGTTTTGTCCCTTTCTCCATGAAGCCCAATATCAACCTCCTTACGAGCTGAAATTCCAGACCGAGAACATATATCAACAAGAACATCACGCACAACATTATGCCGATGTTTAATACCAACTATACCTGAGCACGAAACAGCATGATCCCCAAAAATATCTCCAGTAAAAACCTTAGAACAAGCTGAACACGGCATCTGGACAGTAAAAAGAGGAACACCCAACCGATAACACAACACACATCGGTAAGTCCTACCATTTATAGTTTGTCCCAATCCAGATATCGGTGCCACCCTAAACCAATCTGAAGTGTAATCCTCTTTTAGTGAGCTCCATAACGCCATCTGTCTAGGGGATAGATGGAAGGTGGATTCAACCATTTGGGCATTACGTGTGAAATGTATATCTGCCAATTTCTTCATAAGTTTGGGGGCATCGATCTAACTAGGGTTACTCAAAAGGTCAATTTCCATATTCACATTAAAAGTACGCAAAGCATCATCAAAGGAGGGACCAGTAGTCACAATACCAGAACTACAGAGAAGCTTAGTCTGTAAGCTGGCAGATTGAAGTCTAGAAGCAAGGAAGCCATAGTTCAAGACATCACCTACAGAATACACACCAAGTCCCCCGAAAGCAAAAGGTAGGGTGGCAAGTCTCCATTGCCAATCGCCAAACCCAGGTCCAGACGCAGTGACAATACGCTCCAAAGAAGAATGAAGTGCTGCATCAAAAGAAACCTGAGCACACTCAAAGACCCGAGGAGAACATGTGCGCATAGAAAAATACAACTTGGAAATACCAGCACATGCACGCAGTAGCAACAACTCACATTGAGGATCATTAAGCTTAGCAACAACATCCGTAAGTTCAATAGTTTTAGCAACCCTTTTCATAACAAGCTTACTACTAAACTCAAAGTCCACACTGGCGGGCCCACCCAATAATTTAACACCGTGCAAAGGTCGAGAAATATTAGGGGGAAAAACACCAACATACCTGCTCCTAGGGTCTTCTTTTGGCCAAAAAACCTCAGTTTTATCAACATTTATGTGTAAACCACAACTAGGTCCATCCATCATAATCAACTCTAAAACCTTCCCCACAACCGAAGTATCTCCAATAATAGTGCCATCATCCAGATACCAAGCTTGAAGAGAAAGGGTAAAGGAGTCTCTAATCTTACATGCCAAGGGATGTAACACTAAAGCAAAAAGAAGAGGCCCAAGCGGATCACCCTGTTGCACCCCTTGGTGCGACCATAAAGTATGCTCACCATAATATAATCTGACAGGACTGGAGTAACACAATTCCACCCAACGTGTAATGTCCGTTTATTATTATTATTATTATTATTATTATTATTATTATTATTATTATTATTATTATTATTATTATTATTATTATTATCATTATTATCATTATTATTATGAGCATTACTTTTTTAGAAAAACATAGGATTTACAAGAAATTAGTGAGAAGGCGAGATATTATCTGGGCCCCCACTCCTCTAGCCATAGCAAAGCTAATCCTACTAAAAATATGCGTCACAACACGTGCTCCATTGTCTTGAGTCATAGAGAATTTCAGAAATTAACAGATGTTGCAGCTAAGAGATACTCAATACATCTCATAATTACCTGTAATTTTATAAAAATTACCTTTTTCTGTTTAATTATTTTCAATACATTAAACACAAACTGACATTACACGTTATATCGAATAAATGCTCACTTAAATGTTGATATCACGAATATCTCATAGTAGAAATAAAAGTAGATAGCTAACCTGCTATAAATATGAAAGAACTCAAGATTACTTATTTGTATTTACACTAAGCTTTTAGATACATATTAAGCCTTTATAAGTTGAGAAACAACGTTCAAATATGAGAGGATTTGCGAGGTAAGTTCTTTTTCTGCTCAATTTATTTACTTCGATATTCATTTTTCAGAAACTATCTTGTACTATATGTGTTGATGGATTGTGGTCATTCTTTAATACTTTAATTAATCAATCTAATTCCATTTTGGTGATACCGCTGCGAATAATAGCTGTTTTAGTTTTCTTTTTTGCTTTTCGATCCTCACATAAGATAGTTTGATTTGCGAACAAAAATTTAAGAACTAATTTATTCTAATGTTACAAAATTCGGGCCGACTTTGATTTCTAATAAGAAATTTGTAACTAAATAACTTACTTGGTCCAAATCTCTATCTAAACTATCTTATGTGAGGATAAAATAAAAAGTCAAATATCCGTGAGAAGTGGCAAAAGATTTGAAAAAAAAAATTAAAATAATTTATGATTTGTTTTTCTCAAAATAGAGGATGTTGGTGTATAAAAAAGTTGTGAATGAAGTTTTCTTATTTTGAGTTTTTTTAAGCACAAAAAAAGAAAATTTAATGTTCAAAAACGATTTTGAAGCACAAAATTTTAACTTTTTATATTTTAACGCACATACATATACTAAAAGAAATTTGATGCAAAAACGAACTTTTTATGCATAAATGTCGATTTTTACAAAATTGTAATGCACAAACATTTTTTTGACTATATTTTTGCATCAAACATATAACTATTACTATATTAGTACTATATAGAACCTATATATATATATATATATATATTAATATATATATAACTATATATATATATAACTATATATATATATATATGATATATGTATATATAATATGTATATATGTATTATATATGCTAATATATATTATATATGTATATATACTATATATTTTATAGTATACTATATATATGTATATATAGTTATATATATGTATATATATAATATACTATACTATATATGCTATATTAATATATATATGTGATATATATATATATATATATGTATTATACTATATTATGTATAATATAATATAGACTGATAAAAATACGCTTTAGATGGTTGTTCCCATTCAGCACATTCCATTTTCAAATTCGCATCTCTTTTTCATTAATTTGAAAGTGATTTGTAAAACTGCATTTGCTTTTTCAAAAGGATGGAGAATTGACATTGTTCAATTGTAATTCAAAACCTTATAACTTGAGATTGACATCTATTCAGCTTACATATTCAGTTGACAAATTTCTTTTGAAAGTAAACTTTGCACATCATCCACTGGTGTTAGAGAGAGCTCGACTTTCAATACTATCAGCTTTTCATTTATCATCTTTTAACACTCATTTTTACTGTTTGTGGATCTTCACAAGTTCATAGTACACAATTCTACAGAGCATTCATAATACAGACTAATATATCAGCATGAAGAACAATTTCTATAAAGGCGATCAGTTTGTTTTGTATAAACTTTGTTATTTCATGCGTTGCTCTTTTGAATAGTGTTCTCAGTTGCTTAAATTTTAAACCATATTTTTCACCTCTTTCTGATAGATCCTGTTCCCAGTGTGTATGCACAAAGACGCAAGTGTTGCCTGTGGCAAAAGTTGTTTGAAAGACTTCTCGTTTTTCTTTTCATAAGCAGATTGATAAAGTGCAAACCGTTATTTGAGAATTTACGGTCAATCGCTTCTTCTAAAAAAATTGATATCTTCCATAAACGTTTTAAAATACCTAAGTACTTTCCAACTGTGGTTAATGGTTAAATTGACATACAATCAGTAAAGAACCATTTATTTTGTGCCACTGGTTTAACCGGTCCTACATTTTTGAGGGATGATTCACAAATTTCCATTAAAAAGTCCATGGTATTGCTCGTTTTTTCTGTTGAGGATCAGATTTTACAGAATTGATGTATACTTTTCGTATCAAAAGGTGTATTGTAAAAAATCATATTTCTAATTTAAGTCGGTGTCTCATCTCATTTTCAATATATCTTCTTCACGATCATAACACAACAACACGCACAACTGATTCCAATAAGAATAATGATCTGCATCTGATAATATCTAGTGAATTTCCTTGCGAGTGCTGTTTGAGGAACGTGGATTTTTCAAAACCTAAATGCCATAAATCTTTAATTACCATGTGTTTTGCTGTATTGAAAACTTTTGTTCGTAGAAATCGGTATGCACCAATTTATAAAATAACCACATTATGAAAGTCCTATGAGTTCTGTTTTCTTAAGATCAAGAATTTCTTTGAATTAAGAATCAGCACGTTCCCTTGATTTTTTTTTATGTCTTTAGAAACCGTTTGAACGTTGTCAAACTCAATTTGTTTTTGTAAAAGTTCTTATTTATTTAATCTAATTTTTAAATTTTTTTTTATATACATATTCTATATATATATATACATATATATATATATATACAATATCATATATATATCTATATATTATACTACTATACATATTATTATTATATAATATACATATACATATTATATATATATACATATACATATATATATATATTATCTATTATTATTTACATCTATATAGCTTCGACTTCTACAGATTATACAAACCCACTTAACTAGCGTACAAGCTCGACAGAGTAAAGACTTCAAAAGAAGAATAGAACTTGTCGAAACGTAGAAGTAGACTCCTAAGACCTCTGATCAAGTAGTAAGAATCACAATAGGTATATTAAGTAAAAGTCAATGTGCTATACCTAATTTTCAGATTCTTGATTTACTACTTGTCTACCAGTATGTCAATGTGATTATTATACGAATGCCTCTGAAACCTTGAATAATTTCTTAAGTTTATAATGCCATCTTCGTGTACTCTTTTTGTCGTAAAAAGTATATTGACTTACAGTGTGAATCACACAAATGGTGTGCTAAATACATCCTATCTTGAATAAGAAACGTAACATACTGCCAGATCTAATAGCCCCCAATGCTTCTACTTGTTGCTACGGTAGAAAGCCAAGTGTAGTTTCTGATGCCTCTATAAACTAACTCCCTATATGCCCAACAATACAGTTAGGAACAAGCTGTAAATAACACCTTAATGCGTTATCATAAGAAGAAAGCTAAGTCATAGTTGATATGGCATAACAGTGGTACAGAAGAAACCTTTATATTTTAATGATACTAAAGTATGATATGTGGTTTATATAACCCATCGAAACCCATCTTGCCTCTAAAGTGTTCCAAGCGTCTCTGATGCCTACCACTACTTTGTGTCATTTACTATCATGTTGATGCCCAGGTGTATCATCTTACAATACTTGGATTGTGATAGCGCGCTTGCTCATCCGACACTAATATCATAAGGCAATATCTCAAAATATGTTTATGCTGAACTTCTTTCAAAGTTTTACTGATATACTGTCAGATTCTATCTAGTATATATATATGATCATAGTTTGATCATGCTATCATGTTCGAGCTGTATATGGTAAACTTACATCCAACAGGGAACATTGATAATCATATAGGGTCATTTACTTATGATCGAAGGACTTGTATCAGATCATACTACAAATCTTTTCTCAGTCGGTTCAAAATATCTTACCAGATATGGTTGATTTGAGTATAGTACGATTCGGGAGAAACTTGCTTTTGTTCGAGGTATACCTACATAGGAAACATATTCTCTATGATTTATCCGCCGTAAACGCCCAAAGGTCTCACACTAAATTCGTATCGATTTACATGTAATGCTATTCCTTCACCGATCTGCCTCCCTCTCAAAGCAACTTCAACTAAATACTCTGTTTAATATCATCTATGTTTTTTTTATTTCTGCACAAGCGAGCTCTATTATAAAACTTCAATGAACAATGACTGGATCATATTGCTCTATAACTTTGTTGAAGGTCTATCCTCGATTCGCTTGCAAAAGAATCTAATACCTATGCGCATGTATACAAGTATTATAGAGAGAATGCCGATAGCCACATCAACTATTACAACAGTGAATATAGTTACAAGCCATAATCATGTTCTTATCACTTACTATTCATATGGGATTTAATGTGGGACCACATAATGCGTGTGCAAAGCTACAGACAACGCGGAAACGCATACATCCCTTGTTATATCGTGTATGATTTTATACAAAATGCGACTTGATCTTTTACTTCTATTACGTAGCCAAAATCAAGTCTTCCTATCACATATTAGATATCTATCACCGTTTTTGGCATCACAACATTCAGTTTCAACTGCAGGTAACACAGAGTCCGATAATTGTCAGAACACGAATAATTGTAACCGAGGCTCATTTAAGGATCAAATTTACTTCGATGATAATGTATTTTAGAGAAGTGGGAATTGAGATACAAAATACTATATATAGCAAGATGTCCTTGAATCAGAAACGGGTTGTTGAACGCCGTAATAGAATATACAACTTGTGGAGAAGCTGCAAATAACAATGCATGATGATACAATGCTCAATTTACCAGATAACTATGGGCCTGAAACGGTTTCAACTGCACGATGATTAACAATCAATCTATCGATTGCTAGGATCAACAAACGCCACATCAAACTCTATTTATTACTCAGCTATTATCTTAATTTGATTCTATCAATACGTAATAACAATAGTTATGTTGTCTATACGTACTTCATGATTTTCATNATATATATATATATATATATATATATATATATACATATATATATATATATATATATATATATATATATATATATATATATATATATATATATATATATATATATATATATATATATATATATATATATATATATATATATATATATATATATATATATATATATATATATATATATATATATATATATATATATATATATATATATATATATATATATATATATATATATATATATATATATATATATATATATATATATATATATATATATATATATATATATACATATATATATATATATATATATATATATATATATATATATATATATATATATATATATATATATTCACAAGTTTTCTGTCTACCAACATCCCCTATTTTGTGAAAAATCTTGGGAATTTTTGCTAACTTTTTTTTCTTTCTGAATATTTTTTATGTGTCCCATGAATATTTGTATTTTTATTTTAACCCTAACCGGTTTAAATATATCAAATTCCTAAAATTTATATGGAATGTTAGACCCACATAAGAATTACAAAAAATACATAATAAATAGATAAAAAATCCACACGTTGATGTGTCAGGAGTGATTGGTGTAATCAGAGAAAAGAGAGAGAAAGTATAACAAAATATACTAATCACTTCCGGACACATCAATATGTTAATATTTTTTGTATAATTCTACGTGGTTCTAGCATTCCTCAAAATTTTTATTAGATTTAAATAATTTTTTGGTATAATTTAATGTCCGGTCATTAAAAGCTACTTTTATCCTGGAATAAAGTAATTTTTTGTTTTTTTTAATTAGCAGCACAGTTTTTGAGGGTTTTTAATCAACTCATAAAGTTTTAAAAAATTAATTACTGAATGATAATACCTTAGAATTACTAACCAAAATACTTTTCTTTATATAACTCATCCTCATAGAAAAGAAGATGTTGTCGTCTTGTTTTTGGAAAAATTATAATAGTTATATTCACGCTTAAATTATGAAAACGAGTTCCATATAAAAAAAGAGTAAATTACACCATTCGTCCCTGTGGTTATATCAAAATCACTAGTTTTGTCCCTCGACTTTAATTTTTGCATGAACCGTTCTTACCTTGAAAACTTGTAACACCAACGGTCCTTATCGAAAGGACCATTGGTGTTACAAGTTTTCAATGGAGCACACAAATTTTAGTTATCGATAAGGACCGTTGGTGTTACAAGTTTTCAAGATAAGGACGGTTCATGCAAAAAATAAAGTCGAAGGACGAAACTAGTGATTTTGATATAACCACAGAGATGGACGGTGTAATTTACTCTAAAAAAATCACTAGTAATATTTTTCATATATGTCAAACACTAAACTCACTTCAAACAAAGTTAACCATTAGATGTTTTTATGCTTTATTAATATGTATCTAGTTATAAGATTATGTTTTTTTTTATACGATATTCTTTATTGTCTAAATGAGCAAGTAAGCACAGGTTTTTATGCATAATGTTTATTATGACTCCCTTGTGAGTTGTGACCTTAACTTACATGTAGGAATTCACTAGAAGCAGTTTCGAATGAAATTTTATGTAAACAAACAAATGCTAACATTGGAAAACAATATATGTCATATTGCCATAGGTAACTTTTGCATCAACGTATTCATCACTTGGCTTATTGTGGTTAAAATTTTTGTTCTATGTAGTTTAATTTTGAGTTGCTATATGGAAAGAATTAACTTCATAATGAAATTTTAGTCTTATATATGCATGTTTCGTTACAAAAGTGATAATCTAACAATGCTATCTTGATTCTTCCTTAGATTTATGCGCAAACAAGAACTAACCGAAACTGCAAAACTTGAGGACCATCCTGTAGGAGATGAAACAATCATTACTAGTTCATGCAAAAAGATGATTTTGGACTTGAACTTAGAACCTGTTAGTGAAAGTGAGGATTTAAACACTGCCAAGGGTAAGGGTGAGTTGGTGATTGATGCTACCATTAATGAACAAAGAAAACGGTTGCATAACAAGGTACCAAGACTATGCTACTCTTTGTTACTATTCATTAATTTATAAATTCTTATGTTGATTGCCACATTCTTTTTATCAGATTTCATTCTTCTAACAAATGAATTACCCTCTTATTCCTTTTGTAGATTGAAAAGGTCTTGTTGGTGGAATCAAGTAGCAATGGCCATATGAATTTGGCCCCAACTACGAAGAAGAGTTCAACACATGAATCTAAGTTTGATTCTCTGATACTCATGAGTTGTCTCAGATGCTATATACATGTTTTTGTTACAGAAACATACCCAAATTGTCCTAAGTGTGGTAAGCGGGACTGTCTACTGGACATATACCGTGAAACTCATATGAAGAAAACGAAGATCATGTAGTTTGAATACATCTTTCATTTCTTTCATAGAATAGAACAAGATCAGTGTTTTTGATCCACAACTGTACTTTTCGCGCTAATTGCGTGAAATTATGCTTCTTTCTATTGTTATCAGATTTGTCTAATTCTTGATTGGAATGAATATATGCTTATCGGTATAAATATTGTTTCTATTGATTTATGATGCTTTGAATTAATTTATGATGCTTTGAATTTGATGAAAGCTCTTGAAAAAATTAAGTATACCGACCAATTTGGAAGAAAGATGGAAAACTCCGATGGGAATAGAAGGTTGCTGTCATCTTATCGAATATAGCGAAGCAGTGCAGAAATTAAGACCAAATAGTGGTAGGGTATGTACAACATTTGTTGCGCTACTTGTCCGAGTATCTGACTACTGATTGGCCCAGAAACAGTCAACAAAAGTCAACCAAGTAATTGGTCAACTAAAGTCAAGCTATTTAAGGGCTCAATGCACCAAGGAGAGTATAGAGATTCCCCGGGTCGTTTAAAATCCCGACGAGGAGTGAATTGTATCTAAAACGGATGAGATCAAGTGATTATGAAACGGAATTGGGAAAGTGAGATTGAATTAAATTACGAGATTAGAAATGAAAATGATAGACAAATACTGCAGATGATCACTGGAAATATGGAAACGTGTACAAGTCTAGAAAGGTATACGTTTACGTTTATAAAAACGTCTGCGTACGAAAATAAAAGTGAAAATAGAAATCTGCAAACACCTAGATGATGAAAAACATATTTTTACAATATAAATGATAAAAGAAAATTTTAAGAAAAAGAAAAATATTTTTTTGACTTTTTAATTAATTAATATTAATTAATTACTAAACAAACTAAAATTAATTATAATAAATACTAAACTAATTTTGAAAATTACAAAACTTTTTATATAAATACTTTACAATGACAGAAAACTAGGAAAAATATAAAAAACCAAGAATGCTTATTTATAAGCAGTAAAATAAGCTAGATATGAAAATAAGCACAAAATAGAAAATGGATGTTAAATAAAAAAATGCAAAAGATTACTAATAAAAGTCCCTAGGGCAGATGGTAAACTTGTGGTTTGGTTGTGTTTGTGTGAGAGAAAGGTCCTGGGTTCGAATCCTAGGCTTTACCTTTTGCAACTTTATTTTTTTTTTATTTTTCTTTTTGAATTTTCTTTTTACAAAATTACTTAACAACTAAAAAGGATCAACTTTTGTGAAAGTCTTTTCACAGAAAAGCTTAAAACAAGCTTATGCAAGCTTATTAGCTCAACAGTTGAGTTAAGTAAGCTAAAATGAAATTATTAACTTGAAAAGCTCTCACAACAAGCTAGAAGCTAAACCAAAGGTTAACTAAGCTAAAAATACTTGAGATTAGTACAAAATAAGCAGAAACAAAAGGTTAAGCTCACTGAATAAGCCAGAGGAAGCAAATGAGCAATCCCTACCCACTGAGGACCAAGCAGGCCTTTGGGGCAACTATGCAGGCCAATTTGGCTTATCAAATGAGCTCAAGACCCTTAAATAAGTCTGGAAATGGAGAGCTAGCTAGAAGGGGTTTCCAAAAATCTAAATTTCACAACCCAACTCCCACAAATAAGCTTCTAAGGAGCTTATGAAAGTGCCTCAAACACACTGATCACCCAGTGTATAGAGTGTGATGAGACAAGTTGCAAGGATCAAATCAAGCAGTGAAATAAGCAATTAAAGGGAAACAAGGCACAAGCATAAGAAGTAGGCCAGAAGGGCTTCTAACAACAGCAAAAATCAAAAGCTAAGATGCACTAATGACAAAGAAACAAGCCTGTGAAAATGGACTCATCCCTGGTACAGGGGAGTTTCCTAGAAAAAGGGCTTAAGTTTAGGTCCAAATAAGCAGTTAGATGAGCTTATCAAAAATTCACAAAAATCTTAGTTAAAGACCACCAATCAATTATCAAATTCCCAAGATCTCAGATTATGAATCCAAATAATGAAGCTTAAATGAAATTCCAATTTTAATTCAAAAACTGCAGCCTTGCTTTTTTGACTTTTTGATTTTCTTAGAAGCTTTGACTTTGGTGAATTTGCACTAACTTTGATTGATTGTTTGATGTTTATGAGACCCAAATAAAGCTATTTTAAGCAAACTTAACCAGATTTGAGTTGATTCACAAGATTTGGAACTCAAATTCACTAGCAGTTAGACTGTGAGTGGATTAGAGTTTGATTTTGACTTTCTTTCAAACAAGAATTGGATTTTAAGCTTTAAATGTTCTATTAGGCCCCAAAATGACAAGTATCAACTAAGTATAACAACAGAATCAAACTTGAACATGTATAACCCCCTTGAACCAAACACCCCTTAAAAACAGTTAAAACATGAAAATTTAAAGCACAAATTGATCTAGTCCATGAAATTGAATCATAAGCATTTATAATGACTTAATTAACTGGTTTGAGCAGATAACCACAAGAATTAACAACAATTATCCAAAACCATTACTAAACTAATTTTTACAGTTAACTACCAAAATAAGCAACCAACTATTTCAAAGAACAACTACCTAATTTATTGCAATAAGTTCATTAAGGTACACTAACTGATCATAGCAAACTTACAAATAAGCACTATTAAGCAAATCTACACAAAAAGATGATTTTGGACTTGAACTTAGAACCTGTTAGTGAAGTGAGGATTAAACACTGCCAAGGGTAAGGGTGGTTGGTGATTGATGCTACCATTAATGAACAAAGAAAACGGTTGCATAACAAGGTACCAAGACTATGCTACTCTTTGTTACTATTCATTAATTTTATAAATTCTTATGTTGATTGCACATTCTTTTTTCAGATTTCATTCTTCTAACAAAGAATACCTCTTATTCCTTTTGTAGATTGAAAAGGTCTTGTTGGTGGAATCAAGTAGCAATGGCCATATGAATTTGGCCCAACTACGAAGAAGAGTTCAACACATGATCTAAGTTTGATTCTCTGATACTCATGAGTTGTCTCAGATGCTATAATATCATGTTTTTGTTTAACAGAAACCATANTTAGTCCATGAAATTGAATCATAAGCTTTTATAATGACTTAATTAACTGATTTAAGCAGATAACCACAAGAATTAACAACAATTATCCAAAACCATTACTAAACTAATTTTTACAGTTAACTACCAAAATAAGCAACAAACTATTTCAAAGAACAACTACCTAATTTATTGCAATAAGTTCATTAAGGTACACTAACTGATCATAGCAAACTTACAAATAAGCACTATTAAGCAAATCTACATTAAAAGAGCAAATTGAGTAAAAAGCTTACAACATGCAGTTTTGCCAAGAACAAAGAACAAGGACCAATTAACACTTTCTAATGACTTTCCACAAAGCTCTAACCCATAGCCATCCAAAATTCACTATGCTCCAGCTAGAATCACCATCTTCCACAATTTTTTATTTTGACTGAATTCTTTTTGTATTTTCTTATTTTTTTTTCTTTTGATTCTAGGCTGTATTTTATGGTACTAGAAGCTTTTATAAGCTTCCTGGGTGCTTAAGTTTACTAACTAAATCCATAACAACAACAATTGTGAGCATTAAACCATAACATGATTCCTCTCCTCCTTTTTTCCCAAATTGTCCTAAGTGTGGTAAGCGGGACTGTCTACTGGACATATACCGTGAAACTCATATGAAGAAAACGAAGATCATGTAGTTTGAATACATCTTTCATTTCTTTCATAGAATAGAACAAGATCAGTGTTTTTGATCCACAACTGTACTTTTCGCTCTAATTGCGTGAAATTATGCTTCTTTCTATTGTTATCAGATTTGTCTAATTCTTGATTGGAATGAATATATGCTTATCGGCATAAATATTGTTTCTATTGATTTATGATGCTTTGAATTAATTTATGATGCTTTGAATTTGATGAAAGCTCTTGAAAAAATTAAGTATACCGACCAATTTGGAAGAAAGATGGAAAACTCCGATGGGAATAGAAGGTTGCTGTCATCTTATCGAATATAGCGAAGCAGTGCAGAAATTAAGACCAAATAGTGGTAGGATATGTACAACATTTGTTGCGCTACTTGTCCGAGTATCTGACTACGTATTATTATTCTCTAAGCAGCCCACCTCTTGACTAGATTGGGTCATGTGGAACTCAAATCTTGCCCGAATGTCCAGTTTTGACTTTCAGAATGGTTAAAACATCTGTTTTAAAAGACTTAGCCAACATCCCATCATCGATACTGGTGTTAAAAACCGAATTAGGAAACGATTCAGTTCCTTCATTAGCACTACCAAACGACACGGCCAACGCGTTATCCTTTGGGTCACAGTTATACTGGAAGTGAACTAGCCCTTTTGGGAACACAAACATATCGCCCGTTTGAAGGGTTTGGTTGAAAAGTTTATTAGTGGTGTCAATGAAGCCAACTTGTAAGGAACCGCCAACAAGGAGCAAGAGCTTAGATGCTCTTGGGTGCGTGTGGGTTGGGTTGACTAAACCTGGTGGGAAATCGAGGACCGTGTAGAAACTAGAAGGGGGGGGGGTTTGAATAGTTTCACCGTTATTAATTTCGGTTTAGAAAAATTACTTTACAAGTTGTGTTTATGAAAATGATTCGATTCGATATTTATGTGAATTCAACTCAACACAAATATAATCAATAACAAGTAAATAAGTAAAGATAAAGCAAGGAAAGATCAAACCGTGACACGCAGATTTACAGTGGTTCGGCCACGAAGCTCACTCCTTCGTCCCTACTCCACTCCTCGAGTCTCACACTCGAGAGTTTCACAAACACTATATCAACACGCTCCCTTATGGCGGAACAAACCTTACACAAGCTTACACCAATTTTAACGACACTAAGCAGAATGTCGAGTCCTAATCCTAGCTAGAACCAATCTAACAAAGCCCACGTGGCTTCACACCTCGTACCAACACGATGGCACGATATAAGAAAATACACAACATAAGACTTGCACTCAAGTCCTATTACATACAAGAAACAATGAATGAAAACGGTGATGGATCCGCAACAATGAGTAAGACTCTTCTTTAACACTTTGTCTCTTGATTACAACGAATGTTCTTCTCTTGCACTTTAGAGGAATGATGAGTGTGATCACTTGTAAACAACTATGAACCCGATAATGTGATCAAAGACTATGTTTGGGAAAGGATTTTGGAATACATAAAGTTTTAGTCCATAAGAGGTGAAGATTTCTGAAAGAGAACAGTTCTGTATTTATAGACGTCAGGAGAGAGGCGACGGTCCCGTAAATACCAGACGGTCCTTTATAACCAAGGGACCGTCGACCCATTTAAGGGACCGTCCCGACACACGCTCCCATTTTTGTCCTGACATGGTGAAAATTTATCTGGTGAAAAATTCTTGTCGATTTTGAGCGGGAAATGTGGCTATTATGAATTTGAAATTTGAAAACATTTCTTTAAATTATACAAAAATACTTTTGTAAAAATATTTTGTGACATGAAAATGTAAAGTCTAGATGAAAAATAAGTCATTTGATCACATACACAAGTTGGTAGATGTTTGTACATACCTTAAGTGATGTTGAAGACAATAACGAGTCTTCTCGATCAAAAACTTATTAGTCGTAGTTTTACGTAACGTGTGTTTGTATTTTATGTTTATCAAAACTAGTAGAGACCGAATATGCAAATGACGTTTTTGGCATTATTCTTATTAACAATCTCCCCCATTTTAGATAAAACTAGGCAATAATGAGATTTTGAAACGAGTTTTCGTTTTCTTCTCCCCCTTTTTGTAGAATCAAAAAGGCTTCGCCAAGTGTACGATGACATCATGATGACTCCCCCTAGCTTAGTGCTCCCCCTTGATGAGGACACCGGGAATCAATCGATGGAATTTGGCTGCAAAAAGTTAAAAGAAACATGCAAGCAAACATAGAAATCCTGCAAACACAATAACAATAGGCAGGAGGACATAAGCTTCGGACGGTCCCTCAAAGGAGTGGACGGTTGATATGATTCAAAGTATACATATACGAATAGATAAGACCTTTTGCCCGGAAATAGCTAACGAGCTCAAACTACGTATACCGGGAGTATTGATATCCCCGGGTCGTGTCCGTGTGAGGTGTGAAATGCGAAGTCGAAAACCGTTTTGTGATCAGGTGATTTGAATGAGATTTAAAGAGAATTTGGTTTTTCTAAACTAAATTAAACAAATAAAAGCTCAAAATAACTCAAATAAACAAATAACGAAAGCTAACGGGAAATAAAATAAACGTAACTAAAACGCAAATTTAAACAAGTAATGAAGAATAAAACTTAGAAATTACTTTAAAGGCTAAGGGAATGATAATCGAAAGCTAAGAGAACCTAAAACGTAACCAAAGTTAAAAACGCGTATGTTAATTAAAAAAAAGACAAGGACCAGTTAAATAATAAATAGAGCAAAGATTAACAAGCAACAATGTCTAGAGCAGTTGGTAAAGGGGGGTAGCGTCTCTGTGTGCAGTGGACTGGGTGACCTAGGTTCGAACCTGGTTCCACCCTTTTTATAATTTTTTTTTTCAAATTTTCTTTTAGAAATAGATTAAACTCATGAAAATAAATATTTTTTATAACTAAGACTTTTTATGAAACCTAATAATAAGCAGTATAAAAGTGGAAAGAACAAGCAGTTTACTCTGAAAAGGATAAAAAAGGATATTATGAATCTCAAAAGCTATCCTAAGCTACTAAAAGCTACACTTAAGGGGTAAAACAAACTAAGGCATACTAGGGGAGACTTGATAAGCTAAAGGGAACAAGTTATAAGCAGTCTAACATAAGCAAAAAAGCATAAAACTAAGCTAAAAAGCAATAAGGGGCTTCACATGGGAAAAAATGGCTTAGGGGCAACTGAGGGGGCCTAATAAGCTGCTAAAAAAATCTAAATAAAAAAATAAAAAAATAAAAAAAAAATAAAAAAAAAAAAAAACTACCAAGTTAGCTAAACACCAAATTTCAGAGCAAAAGAGCTTATAACGAAGAAATGAAAACTCAAAAACTAAGTTGCTGTTTGGGCTCTTTTTCGACTAGTGCAGAATTTTGGGTAAAATGGGTCAAATATGAGTTTTTGACCTCTAAAAGTCAACTACCAGATGTCTAAGAGTAGTAATAACCTATAAGGAACTAGTATGAACCACAATGAACAACTAAAGAGGCTAAAACACTAATCTATCCTAGTTAATGCATAAAAACAGTTAAAATGAATAAAATTTAGAAAACAACCTTGAATACTTAAAAGCTAACTAAAAATGATTAAATTTGATGTAAAACAACTAATTTAAGTGAAATAAGGCTGTTCTAAATTGAGAAAATGGGTAAAACTAGTTTTATGCTAAGAAAACTACTTGTGCCAAACACTCCCTTAAGGAGGGGCTGTTTTTAATTTTCAATTGGAAATGCAAATATTGAACTAAAGTTTGAAGGTGAATGGTAAAATAAGCTCACTAAAGATTAACTAAGCATGAGTGAACAATAACTAAGCAGTGAAACAAGCTAAAAAGCAAAAAGCAATACTTTTGTATTTTTTAGATTTCTATGGAAAACTTAAGGAAATATTTTGAAAAACAGTTTTAGTGAAAGCTAAGGCTCCCAATAAGCTTTACAAGCTTATGAGAGCGTGTAGAAACAGTGAAAGAAGCTTAAAAATAGAAATTTGAGCTTTATGCAAGAAAAGTAAACTTGGCAAGATTAATGAAAAATGAACTCAAATTATATTAAACTTAAAAGTAAATTACAATTCTGAAATCTTAATAAGCTTGAAAACATTAAAAGTTACACTAAGATTAATTTATCTACTCCTACTTAACTAAAAATCCTACTCCTAAAACCTACTATATAACAATAACAATAACAATAATAATAACAACAACAACAACAACAACAACAACAACAACAACAACAACAACAACAATAATAATAATAATAATAATAATAATAATAATAATAATAATAATAATAATAATAATAATAATAATAATAATAATAATAATAATAATAATAATAATAATAATAATAATAATAATAATAATAATAATAATAATAATAATAATAATAATAATAATAATAATAATAATAATAATAATAATAATAATAATAATAATAATAATAATAATAATAGGTAAACTTTATAATTTTAAAATAAATAGTTTTTAACAATATACTTAATAAAGAGTTTTGACAAAATATTTTTGTGATTTTATTTTGAAAAAATGATTTTTGATTTGAAAAAAGGTTTTGGAAAAAGATTTTGCATTTAAGTTTCGGGGTTTAGGGTGATAAGGGTATTTTGGTAATTTTGGTGTCGGGTGAGGGGGGTAATTTGGTCATTTTAGGTTAAGGTTAAGGGCAAAAAGGGTAAGTTAAGGTTTTGGTTTGGTTTTTCATGCCTCCCCCATGTCATGTCCCGGGATTGTCTTCGACTCTTCAATTCTTCAATAAATGCTCCAAATTGTATCGAATCGATCCGGTATTGCTCCGTTTAGCTCCTTTTTGCTCACTTTTGCCTTGTTTTCAATACTTTTGTACCTGAAATACACAAAAACATATTCCAAGGATATTTGTGACATTATATGGTCTTTTCGGGTGTTTTTGGTCGTTTTTGTGGGTTAAATAAAGTAAAAGATATGTGTAATTAGCACATATCAAATCCCCCACACTAAGCAATTGCTAGTCCCTAGCAATCCGATCATGTAAAGTAATGAAAGGATCACAAGATTTATTATGTTACCAAGTTTACCCCGTTTTGGCTTCTTATTCAATTCAACTACTTTAAACGATAACGAAATTAAATAACATGCTTGATTTACAAAAGATGGCATCATGGAATGGGATTCACACAATATGGGTGTTTCCGGAGAACTGTAATCATCATTCTCTTTTTATTACTTCCCAAACTAAGTCTAAAACCCTTGTGCAAACGTTTTTGTAAAATGCTAACGCTACTTATATTAGCAATCTGTGTAAGCTGGCACTTAACTTTTCACTCCCACAATTATTAAAGAAGTTAGGTGAGTGTGCTTGTTTTCAAAATTTTGATCGTAAAAATCGACACTTATTAGGGTTGTTATTTATTTAAGTAAATATTAAATCACCGGAAACCACGAAATCTAAAGATCAAAAGGGCCTTTTCCATGTAGCGGCTTTCTTCTCAGCTTGTCCTTAGTAAAACTTAGGAGGCTAGGTTTTTACACCCTCGATAATAGTGTCGGAATCAGCGGGAATTCGATTTCAAAGATTTACGAGGCTACCGCTAAAGTAATATTTAAACTTAAATAGATAACAACCTACGATGATTTAGAAATTAGAGATTCAAAGGTGAGATCAGTCCATGTGGCGACTTTCTTCTCAGCTTGTCCATAGTAAAACTTAGGAGGCTAGGTTTTTACACCCTGGAAAATAGCATCGGAGCTCACGGGGTCTTTGAAATCAAAAATTTCCAAATCAAATTCCAACTTTTAGACACTTTTTGACGAATACTAGTTCAACTTCCGATTTAAGTTTAAGAAAAAGCAAGTTTCGCACATTTATTCATAAGCAAGATAAATAACATAAACATTTTTATTCATTTAACACATTTTTTTTTCATTTTTCATTTTTTTTTTGTTTTTTTTTCAACACAGATTTTTTTTCTTATTCACTTGCTAAAGGAGCTTCACGGGGAAATTCCAAGACCTTACGCCTTGTGGAAATAAGGATCCAAGGACCGATCTCGAACCACAGCTTATTTTATACTTAAAACTTTAACTTTTGCAACTTTCAAGCAACGTCTCACTTTCATTTTGCATTCTTATTCGGATTCTAAGAAATTATGCTTGGTCCAATATTTAAATAAAAATTTGAACTAGTATTCTATATCAAAATTTCATAAAATTTTATTTTTGCTTAACAAAATGGTTTTTATCGTTCAAAGGTTTGAAAATAAGCACGTTATTAAGTCAAATTAGGAGTTCATGGGAGGAAAAGCCATAGATTACTTATATAAGCTCTAAAGAGAACCAACTACTCCGCGCTTAGCATTTTCATTTGCACGATTCGTAAAAACTTAGCCTAAATGTTAAGGGTAGCAGCTAGATCAACACTCTAGTAGAGTCGGGATTCCCCTTGTTCTAGCCTAATCAAGTCTAAACTTTCAATAATACCGAAGCATTAATGTATAGCAAATTATTATTTATTGTGCAAAGCACTTCTTTTTCACGCAATGTAAACTTAAATACGGTAAAAATTTTAAAATTTTGGTCAAAACGGGGGTACTAGGGACTAGAAGGTACAACATGTGAAAATTTTTAAAAATTTTTGGTCAAATTCACAAGAATTTCCCCCCACACTTAGAATTGAATATTGTCCTCAATATTCAACGTAACGGCATTTAGCCAAAACAATTGAACGGAAAAAGGTAATACTACTAGCCAAGTGTGGAAACGAATTCTCGTTTTCACACAAAGGATTAATAAGATATCCCTGGATAAACATTAATAACAAAGATTGGATATTGGGCGGTTGGATTGAAAACAAGCGCGTCAATCATCATGATCTACGGGAATCCTGAAAACAAGGCAAAACAACACACAAGAAGGAAACAAGTAGAGGAAATTCCCCCACACTTAGTTTTTAGAAATATAGAAAGAAGATAGAATGATAAGCATGGGTTGCCACCCACGAAGCGCTTATGTTTTTGTTAACCGAGTCACGTAGCTTGACTCAACCCCGAATTCATTGGTCCATGGGGAAGCAAGATGTGGAAAATAAAATCTCCATCGGACTTTCATTCAAGATGTTTGGATAAACATTGAAGCGCATGAAAGTACCACTCCGATGGGATATACCCAGCTTAAAAGAATGATAAATTGAGATGTCGGGGTCAAAGATGGTATCCTCACTCCCGATGGAGTGAAGGAGAGGAGAAGTCACATCAAATGTGATGAAAGGTAGAAAGATTTTGACAATAATCATTATTAAATCTTCATCCTCAAAAGCAGATTTTTCATTTTCATTAAGTTGTATGTTATCATGTAAGCTCTGTTGCTCATTATTAATAAAAACCTCGGGAGGGAGGGTTGGGTTTATGTCATCATCAAGCAAATTCTTATGATAAAGAGTGCCTCCCCCTGGGTCAAAATCTTCATCAAGATCTAAGAAGAAGTGATCATACTCCAGAGGAGTTATGATGGGAGAAAGTTCACTAGAGAACTTCTCGGGATCTTGATCAAAGTGAAATGAATCATACTCAGGAAGAGAGATATAAGCATGAGAAGTGGTACTGCCACGACTCGTCTCTTCAGTATGATCGATATCAAAGCAAAACGCTTCATAAGATGAAAGAGAAAGACCGGGATGAGAAGTGGGACTGCCACTTAATGATTCGATCTTAGAAATGAGAAGATTGATATTCAATAATTTTTCACGAAATGCATCGTCTGTTATTTGAAAAATATCAGTGTCAATCTCTCCATTTTCAAAGTCCTCTAAGCTGACGAGCTCAGAAGGTAGTTCCTCAACATAATCGATGTCACCACAAGATAAAGAATAGTTATCACACGAAGTACAATCATCTTCAGCATCGGAGAACATCTCAACATGATCATTTGAAATGTCGAGAGGAGGCGAATCACACATACTTTCGGAAATACCCTCGTACTCACTTTGATTGAGACAAGGTCGTCAACACTAGACTTTATTACTTGGTCCTATTCCATTTCCGGAATAGTGCTAAGATGCTCGTCCACCATTATGAGAGAGTCCGCTGGGTCCATAGTCGGTAAGACGGGTGTGATTGCGGCTGATGAATTCTTATAATATTCCTTCACTTGAATCGAATCCTCATCATCGCCATCATAAACGAAAGTTTTGCGAAATTGGGAACTCACTTTAGCTGCTTGTTCTTCGGCTAGTAACTCTCCAATTGATTTTTCATAGCGACATTGGGAGCTTACTACCGGTTTGTTTTGTGGCGGGCGAACTTTCGATTTGTTTTCGATAATCTTCAAGACGTCATTCGGAGTTCGATAATAGATATTGCCAAAGGCGGTCATATTAAGTGAATCTTGATCGTTTTGCATTAAAGCATTATATAATATATCTACTTGAAGCAAATCTGAAAAACCATGATGTTGGCATATCCATTTTAAATCTTTAAATCTCTCCCAAGCCTCGGCAAAAGTCTCATCAAAACGTTGTTCAAAATTTATGATTTCTTTTCTAAGTTCAATTGTTTTAGAATGAGGATAGAATCTATTCAAGAATTTTGACGCTAAATCATTCCAAGTGATGATGGAATTAGGAGGTTCATAATCAAGCCATCTCTTGGCTGCTCCTTTAAGCGTCAACGGAAACAAGATTAACTTCACCACATCAGCAGGCACTTGCTTTACTTTGAAAGTTTCAGTTATTAGGGAGAATCTGCTGATGTGTGAATAAGGATCATCACTATCAAAACCAAAGAAAGGATTTATGAAATTAGTAACTCGACGTTCAATTGATATTCTTCCGCAAGAATCGGTGGGATAACGATGGCCTTTTCAAAACGCATAGGAATTTGAAGCAATTCTTCCATAGTCCGCGTATCCGCCATAAGAATTAAACATAAGAGAGGTATAAGAAGTTAGAATTAAACGGATAGAGGGTAAAGGATAAAGAATTAAACGGGTATGAGGGTAAGAGAAGAAGAAGAATTAAACGAGAAAGAGGGGTAAGGGGTAAGAATTAAACGTGTAAGAGGATACGAAGATTCTTTTTGGGTTTTTATGACGGGAAAACAAATTAACTTAAAAGAAAAAAAATTTTGAAAAATAAAATCTTTTTGGGTTTTTATAATATGAAAATATATAAAAAAGCAAGACGGTAACTTCCCGAGGGAAGGGTCTTCAAAGTCACTAATCTTCAAAACGATAAACGGTTTTGGCTTTCACTCCTCCCCGGCAGCGGCGCCAAAAAGTGATACGATTCAAGTATACATATGCGAATAGATAAGACCTTTAGCCTGGAAATAGCTAACGAGCTCAAACTACGTATACCGGGAGTATTGGATATCCCCGGGTCGTGTCCGTGTGAGGTGTGAAATGCGAAGTCGAAAACCGTTTTGTGATCGGGTGATTTGAATGAGATTTAAAGAGAATTTGGTGTTTCTAAACAAAATTAAACAAATAAAAGCTCAAAATAACTCAAATAAACAAATAACGAAAGCTAACGGGAAATAAAATAAACGTAACTAAAACGCAAATTTAAACAAGTAATGAAGAATAAAACTTAGAAACTACTTTTAAGGCTAAGGGAACCTAAAACGCGTAAGTTAATCAAAAGAAAAAAGACAAGGACCAGTTAAATAATAAATTGAGCAAAGATTAACAAGCAACAATGTCTAGAGCAGTTGGTAAGTGGGTAGCGTCTCTGTGTGCAGTGGACTGGGTGACCCAGGTTCGAAGCTGGTTCCACCCTTTTTGTAAAATATATATCTTTTTTTCAAATTTTCTTTTAGAAATAGATTAAACTCATGAAAATAAATATTTTTTTTATAATTAAGACATTTTCTCAAAACCTAATACTAAGCAGTATAAAAGAGGAAAGAACAAGCAGTTTACTCTAAAAGGATAAAAAAGGATATTATGAATCTCAAAAGCTATTCTAAGCTACTAAAAGCTACACTTAAGGGGTAAAACAAACTAAGGCATACCAGGGGAGACTTAATAAGCTAAAGGGAACAAGTTATAAGCAGTCTAACATAAGCAGAAAAGCATAAAACTAAGCTAAAAAGCACTAAGGGGCTGCACATGGGAAAAAATGGCTTAGGGGCAACTGAGGGGGCCTAATAAGCTGCTAAAAAAACTCTAAAAAGTAAACAAAAAATAGCATTAAGTAAAAAAAAACTACCAAGTTAGCTAAATTCAAAATTTCAGAGCAAAAGAGCTTATAACGAAGAATTGGAAAATCAAAAACTAATTTGCTGTTTGGGCTCTTTTTCGACTAGTGCAGAATTTTGGGTAAAATGGGTCAAATATGAGTTTTTGACCTCTAAAAGTCAACTACATGATGTCTAAGAGTAGTACTAACCTATAAGGAACTAGTATGAACCACAATGAACAACTAAAGAGGCTAAAACACTAATCTATCCTAGTTAATGCATAAAAACAGTTAAAATGAATAAAATTTAGAAAACAACCTTGAATACTTAAAAGCTAACTGAAAATGATTAAATTTGATATAAAACAACCAATTTAAGTGAAATAAGGCTGTTCTAAATTGGGAAAATGGGTAAAACTAGTTTTATACTAAGAAAACTACTTGTGCCAAACACTCCCTTAAAGAGGGTCTGTTTTTGATTTTCAATTGGAAATGCAAATTTTGGACTAAAGTTTAAGGTGAAAGGTAAAATAAGCTCACTAAAGATTAACTAAGCATGAGTGAACAGTAACTAAGCAGTGAAACAAGCTAAAATGCAAAAAGCAATATTTTTGTATTTTTTAGATTTCTATGGAAAACTTAAGGAAATGTTTTGAAAAACAGTTTTAGTGAAAGCTAAGGCTCCCAATAAGCTTTACAAGCTTATGAGAGCTTGTAGAAACAGTGAAAGAAGCTTAAAAATAGAAATTTGAGCTTTATGCAAGAAAAGTAAACTTGGCAAGATTAATGAAAAATGAACTCAAATTATATTAAACTTAAAGGTAAATTACAATTCTGAAATCTTAATAAGCTTAAAAACATTAAAAGTTACACTAAGATTAATTTATCTACTCCTACTTAACTAAAAATCCTACTCCTAAAACCTACTACTAAACCTACTACCTTATAATATTGGCTACAAGAGACTATTTATACAAATAGAAGTGCTAGGGTTCCTCTTTTGCTTTGTCCCTTTCTGGTGTGTTACTTCTGTGAGAGGAAACAGCAAATGGTCCCTTTTGTGTTTTCTTTGAGCAATATTAACCATTGGTTCCATCTTGGTGCCTAAGGGGTAATTTTTAGCCGTTTGATACATTTTGTATGATGCGGATTGCTGAGGTGGATTGGAGAGGGAGAGGCATGTTAATATGTTTTGTCTGTGGTGGGAGTGAGCTGGAGTGGAGAAAGTGACTGGTGTTTTGTTGGTTTCTGTGGCGGGAAGGGGTTTAGGCAGGAGAGATTTTGGGCTGAAAGGTTATATGGGTTGGATTAGTAGTAGTAAATTTTAGTGTATAGGTTAGTATAAATAATAGTGTAAGTATTAGTTAGTAAAAAATATTTTTAGTTTTTGTAGAAAAAATGTAAAGTAACAACTAATGTTGTAAAAGTATTTTTATAGTTTTTTTTTAATTTTTTTTAATACTTAATAATAATAATAATAATAATAATAATAATAATAATAATAATAATAATAATAATAATAATAATAATAATAATAATAATAATAATAATAATAACAATAATAATAATAATAACAATAATAATAATAGGTAAACTTAATAATTTTAAAATAAATAGTTTTTAACAAAATACTTAACAAAGTGTTTTGACAAAATATTTTTGTGATTTTATTTTGAAAAAATGGTTTTTGATTTGAAAAAAGGTTTTGGAAAAAGATTTTGCATTTAAGTTTCGGGGTTTAGGGTGATAAGGGTATTTTGGTAATTTTGGTGTCGGGTGAGGGGGTAATTTGGTCATTTTAGATTAAGGTTAAGGGCAAAAAGGGTAAGTTAAGGTTTTGGTTTGGTTTTCCATGCCTCCCCCCATGTCATGTCCCGGGATTGTCTTTGACTCTTCAATTCTTAAATAAATGCTCCAAATTGTATCTAATCGATCCGATATTGCTCCGTTTAGCTCCTTTTCCCATCCATGCTCCGTTTTGATCACTTTTGCCTTGTTTTCAATCCTTTTGTACGTGAAATACATAAAATCACATTCCAAGGATATTTGTGACATTATATGGTCTTTTCGGGTGTTTTGGTCGTTTTTGTGGGTTAAATAAAGTAAAAGATATGTGTAATTAGACAGATATCAACGGTCCGTTAATTCATGGGGACCGCCACTGAGATATGGGACCATCGGCAGTAAAACAACCTGGAAAGAAAAAAAATAAATTCATAAACAGTTCATTCATTAAGAGATAAAAATGTCATTCATATGTTGAGTGAATCCATAACGTTTATATTTAAAAATAGTTGAACACATTCCAAGTATTTCAGAAGTAATCAGTAGTTTGTTACGTATCTTATTGCCATAAGTCTCATGAACACAACGTTTATAATACCTCAAAATCTAAAACATGTAAATGACCAAAATGCCCCTAAGTTTAAGAATTTGCAAAAACACTTAAAGAATACCAAATAAGCCATAGAAATTTGGAATTTGGCATCATATGATCAAAATAAATTTAGTAAAAATAAGATTTGTCACTTTTGTAAAAGTAAAAATAATTTCTTGTATATATTTAATTATGTCAATTTTATTTAATTATATATATGTATTTATATTAAAGAAAAAAATCCGAAATAAAATAAGAGATTTGTAGAATAATTTAATTTGGACTTATCACAGAAATCTCAGCCCAAGATAAGTATTATATCTGTTATATATAACATATACACGTTTTATATTTTTGGATAATCCCTAAATCGACTTTTTAATCCCTAACCGAACATCAAAAATCCCATTCAGTCGAATATAAGTTCCAACAGCTCCCAAGTATTTTTCCTGGACTTTTACAAGTCTAAATAAGGTGAGAAAAATATTGGTTTCAATTCTGGATCGATCGTGTGAGCTAGGGGATTATATAGTGTTGGTTTTATCCCATCGGGAAGAAGAAAATCGTTTTGCTTCAACAACAACTTCTATAATCTTTCTGGTATTTTTCTAGCACCCTATATATCGTATAATATCAGTATAAAATGATAGAAACGAACCATGTATGTTAATATGATCATACAAATTTATATAAGTAAAAAAACCCTAAAATCAAACTATAATTCTGAAAGCAGCTATGCGATTTTTGTGATCTTGGTATATAATTTATTCTGGTCCCTACATGTCATATAACATCAGTAAAATAACCTTTATAATTTTCGAAGCCTAGAAACTCAGTTTGGGATTTATTTTATAATCGGTTTAATTAAATAAAAAGAAAAGAAACGAAAAGGAAGAGTGCAAGGCTAGGGTTAGGGTTTAGGATTAAATACAGGTTTAATAAATTTGTTTTTAAGGTTGCAATTAATGTTGTAATGATTGGGTAACTTATGGTTAGGGTTTGGTGGTTTGTTATATAAACCGATTGTGTTTTTAAAGTACAAGGGTGTGTTTTGTAACTTTGTAAACATGTGGGTTATTTTTATAAGATGTATTGGATCAGTGGTGAGTTGAGGAAAATATAATATGAGGGTGTCATGTGTAAATTTTTCAACTAAAATGTTTAAATAGTAAATTATGTAATTATATATTATATATAAATAAATCCGAATTGAAGTAATTAAGAATAGAGAGGTTAGTTTTGTAAATTATGGAAAACAGAGGGTTAATTCGTATATAAATTAATGAGGGACTAAAGGTGTAAGTTTGTTAATTAGAAGGATTTATTTGTAATTTCTATAATTAAAAAGGTATAAATTGTATTTATTTTAATTAAAGGATTAAACATGTAAAATATGAAAGTTAAAGGGGTAATATGGACATTATTTTAATTTACATTTAAAACCTTACACTATAATATAATTACATTTTAAAACCCTAAAACAATATTGGTAAACTATATTAAATATTTAATCTAATACTATTGTAAAATCTGATTAATTATATTCTTACTTAATAAGTAAACCAGGTAAAAATGGAAAGTTACTAAAAATGGAAAGTTGACTAAGAGGAGTAATCTAATTTAAGATAAAGTTATTAACGATACAATGAACCCTAATTCAGGTATATAAATTGGAGAATAAGTGAACTCTTCCTTTCGTGAACCTTTCTTTTGATCTCATTACTTTGCTAAGGTACGGATATTCTGACCTTATCCTTAAGGTTTCCTTTGTGAGATAAACCTTTGATATGAACCTTTGATATGAACCTTCTGATTTGAGCTTTTTGTTTTGAACCTTGGATATGATAAACCTTGTTATCTGAACCTTCTGATATGACCACTATGTTTTAAACCTTTATTATGAACCTTATGTTACCTGAGCTTCACTAGGCATGGGGGTTCCATGTCCATGTTATAGATGCACCTATGGCATGACTCTAGAGCAGTAGAGTGATGTTCTGTCACGTCCCTTCCGTTATATATGAATGTGCACTAATTTTCAGGGGCGTATGGATGCATCCTAGATCTGTTTTCTGTTATGATATGATATGATATGATTCTGCTTAGTGACTGGTTGTACGTGCAATGTACCCCTTTCACTTTCGGTACATTAGAGCTAGCTACTCCTTGTACAACTTATGATTTGACAGTGACATGATATGAATATGTTTGTCTGAGCTCATGGTATTATTTTGGTTTCTGATTCTGTTTATAAAGGTGACTGTATAAATTCCTTACTTAACCTACACATGTTATTTCCGTATTACCCGTTATACCTAAATATGTTTCCCCAAATTATATCATATGTACTTCAGCATTTATTTTCAGTTCGTTATTGTTATATCCGTTCACTGAGCTTTTGTAGCTCAGCCGCATTTTCTTTTCTCCTCGGCAGGTATTCAAGATAGCTTTTGGGATAGCTTATCTGGGAATTGAGAGTAGAGCTGAGTGCTGATTGGACCATAGTCAACTTAGACTAAAGTTATTTATGTAAGACTTCCGCTTTTGTTTAGTTATGTATGTTCTGATATGAAACCATTGTTGTGACATCTTTACCCTTGTCAGGTTGGGGTGTTACAATTTATGGTATCAGAGCCAGGTTAGGTCGGCGGATTTATAAACCGTAGAGCTTAGGCTATGACCTGTGAGTATTAGGCCCTTGGGTTTTGCACCATAGGAGTTATGAAACAACCTGTGAGAACTTGCTTTAGGACTCCCCTATATGAACTTAAGTCATGACTGGTGAGGATTAGGTAGACTAGGACATTGGTTTAAGTAGCATTGCTTTCGCATCACTCTGATTCGTGCCTCTGCCTTTAGTTAAGCCCGATAAGATCATTCTGTCCGAGATTACGAAGTTATGCACACCATAAAGTTCAGTAACCAAGTAAGTTTAGAATGTCTTAAGAACTACATGATTATGTTTCACACCAGTTAAGTTTCATTTTCTGATTCTAATCCCCATCTCTGATAATCAGTTTGACCATTCAGAAGATTATTACAACCCTAAGTGTTTGACATATTCTGTGAATTCTTCTGCTCATGTTGGGTATATTAAGTATTCCTTTGACACTATTTGATTTTCCATAAACCTTTTCTATTCCTATGAGAGATCTTGAGGTTATTAGTCATGAGTATAGGAAATTGTCCACTCCATTATGATAATGAAACTATGTTTAATAAGGTTTCCTTTGGGAGGTTATAATTCTTACAATAATTCGGGTATGGGTTGATTTATCTAAGTTCTTCTGTTAATAATGATTAGGACATCACATGATAATGAGGAAGATTGACAATGGTGTGACCGAATCTTTTGACTATTAAGTTATACTTTGGAGGTTTCGTTTTATGACAATTCTGCGTATGCCCGTTAAGATTAGGGTTATGAAGAATTTTACCGAATTTTGGAAGTATTGATGCAAGTGTACATGTATTCTATTATGATAAGATTTGTTAGATTTCCGTTGCTTTGTGATGAGTTTCGTTTCTGTTCGATTCCGTTGATGATGATTTATGTTGAATTCTGGGAGAGGAGAAATACCGTTATGTTGCTATTAGGTTGCTTATTCACGACTTGAGATAAAGGTCATCATGAAGGTATATTTATATGATGCTGGTATTATGACGTCTGGCCAATGTGATAATACTTACATCATATAACGTACCCTCATAGTGGGTATAGGATATCTCAGGAAGTGTTTGAGAAGCACTGGATTTCTGTCAGTTAGATTAACCGCGATTAGTGAAATTTTTAGGATTCATTCTACTTATGCATGCTCTGCCTTCATCATAGACATCTGGATATGTTTGAATTCTCATTGTAAGATTATTGATCGTTGTTCATCCGTTAAAAATTTTAGAACTCATTATAGAAGTTACCTATTGTCTGAGTTTCTGCACTCAATCTGTTTTCTGCTAGTACTTTTGAGAAATACTTTAGTTATCTGCTACATGAACGCCTTCGTTGAATTGATATATGATCTGTTCTGAAAAAGGATATTAAGATGTGAGTTATGAAATTCCGATAAGAAAGATATGTCTGTTTGTTTGAAATCTGTGGAAAGATTTTCTGCATTAAGATTATTTCTGTAACCGAAAGATTCTGTGTTTGTTCTATTCTCATGAATTCTGAAATTCAATTCGTTTCCGTCTGCTCTGCTTATTCAATTTTCGAGGACGGAAATTTCTTTTTAGAGGGGAAGAAGTTGTAATACCTCAAAATCTAATTTCTTTACTTACATTATCATTGCTTTAGTATTTAGCTATAGTTGTTTATATTGTGCAAGACTTGAATTCACATAATATCAAATCTACATTTTTGAAAGTAAACAAAATGTACAAACAAAGTTTTTAATAACAAATTAAAAAGACGTAAAACTATTCAACCCCCCTTCTAGTTTTCCACAATTGGTATCAGGAGCCACGTCAAGCGAGATTTTTAAAATATATTGTATTTTAAAACTTGCAACGATCTATGGAATCTGAAAAATATTTAGAAGGGCAATCTATGGAAAGACCACCACTATTTGAAAGTGATGGATTTTTATATTAGAAAAATAGATTCGAAACTTATGTGAAATATAAAGATCTTGATCTTTGGCACGTTATTACCTTTGGTGATTTTCCTCCTACTCAACAAAATCCGAAAACTAAAATAGATGAAATTGTACCTTTTGAAAAACAAAATGATGATTTGTAAAAGAAACTAGCAAAAAATAATGAAGCTAAAATGGTAATTTATAATGCGTTACCGCGCAAAGAATATGAAAGAACTTTTATGTGTAAAACCGCAAAAGAAATTTCGGATTAACTACTAATTACTCACCAAGGTAATAGTCAAGTCAAAGGCAATAAAATAGATCTTCTTGTACAACAATATGAACAATTTACGATTTCGGAAGAAGAATCAATAGATAGTGCTTTTGCAAAATTTAACACTATTATCACAAGTTTAAAAGCACTTGATGAGACTTTTTCTAGTAAGAATTGTGTCAGGAAATTTCTTAGGGCATTGCATCCAAAATGGCGAGCTAAAGTCACGGCAATTGAAGAATCAAAGAACTTGATGACGTTATCACTCGATGAGCTTATCGGCAATTTGAAGGTCCATGAAGAAATTATAAAGAGAGATTCGGAAACGATCAAAGGAAAGAAAGAGCAAGACAAATCTCTTACGCTAAAAGTCAAAAAAGAACTTAGTGACGACGATGATTCAACTGACGAAAGTGAAGACGAAGAATATGCAATGGCCGTAAGAGAATTTAAGAGATTTTTCAAGAAACGAGGAAGATTTACAAGACAACCACGAGACGAAAGAAGATTTCAAAGAAATAGAAGCGATAACTACGGGAGAAGAAAGTGCTTTAGATGTGAAAGTCCAAATCATGTCATTGGCGAATGTCCAAAGCCACCGGGTTGTGAAAATCAAGGCGCCTTCGTGAGTGGAACGTGGAGTGAGAGTGACAAAGAAGAAGTGGAAAAGCCAAGAGACGAAAAATGTCTTGTAGCTAAAGCGACCGCTGAAATATGCCTAGGAATAGACATGGAGCCCGACGAATGGATCAAGGATAGCGGATGCTCGAGGCATATGACGGGAAATCGCAAGTTATTCTCCTCANTGTCCAAAGCCACCGGGTTGTGAAAATCAAGGCGCCTTCGTGAGTGGAACGTGGAGTGAGAGTGACAAAGAAGAAGTGGAAAAGCCAAGAGACGAAAAATGTCTTGTAGCTAAAGCGACCGCTGAAATATGCCTAGGAATAGACATGGAGCCCGACGAATGGATCAAGGATAGCGGATGCTCGAGGCATATGACGGGAAATCGCAAGTTATTCTCCTCATACAAAGCATATAATGGAGGTAATGTCATTTTCGGGAGCGACTTGCGGGGAAAAATCATTGGCAAAGGTACGATTTCTCAAAAGTCACTTACTATTGAAAATGTTGAGCATGTAGATAATTTAACATATAACTTACTTAGTATAAGCCAAATATGCGATAATAAATGTAGGGTTACCTTTACCGAAAAAGATAGTGAAATAGTTAAGGATGGAAAAGTTATAGGTAGAGGTATTTAGGAAAGGAGGCATATATGTCATGAAATTAGGAAACAAACCGGAAGATAGGATATGCCTAGCGACCTTAGACGAAAACTCTATTTTGTGAAATAGGATATTAGGACACGCAAACATGCAACAAATAAAATCTTTAGCCTCTAAGGAATTAGTTAGAAATTTGCCCAATCTAAGATATGACAAACATTTTTGTGATGCTTGTAAAATTGGAAAACAAGCTCATGCAAGCCACAAAGCTAAGAATATAGTATCCACTACTAGCTGCCTAGAATTATTACATATGGATCTATTTGGTCCATCCGTTGTGTGGAGCTATGGAGGAAACCGTTATACCTTAGTAATAGTAGACGACTATTCATGATACACGTGGACTAGATTTCTAAGTGATAAAACCGAGGCCTTTGAAAATTTTGAAATATTTAGTAAAATGATTCAAAACAAATTAGGATGTTCCATAGTATCTATTAGGACGGACAATGGTAGAGAATTTGATAACGAAGTACAATTCATAAAATATTGTGATTTAAATGGAATATCTCACAATTTCTCCGCTCCTCGTACTCCCCAATCAAATGGCGTAGTAGAAAGAAAGAATAGGTCACTTCAAGAAATGAGTAGAACAATGCTAAATGAACAATCCATCCCACAAAAATTTTGGTGCCACTCCCTAGATACATCAACATATATACTAAATAGAGTATCAATTCGGAGAATATTAAGAAAAACACCCTATGAGTTGTTAAGAGGTAGAAAGCCTAACTTAAGCTACTTTAGAGTATTTGGAAGTAAATGCCATATTTTAAACACTAGAGATTACCTTACTAAGTTCGACCCAAAATCATACGAAGGAATATTTTTAGGTTACTCACAAAATAGTAAAGCACATATAATACTTAACAAACACACTATGAAAATAGAAGAATCATTAAATGTAACATTTGATGAAACACCACCAGCTCCTAAAACATTACCTTTTGAAGATGATGACTTAGTTGAAGATGAAGCTACTGAGGTTAGTAAAACAAAACCCCTGGGAAATGATAATGAAATTATAGACCTAGAAGATAACGAAGTAGTAAATATTAAGGAATCTAAATCACACCCATTAGATAACATAATAGGAAGCCTTAATCAAAGAACCCTTAGTTCACAAGCCGAAGATAAAAATAATTTATGTTGTTTCCTCTCAACAATAGAACCTAAGAATATTAATGAAGCATTAAAAGATGAAAGTTGGGTTATGGCTATGCAAGAAGAACTAAATCAATTTAAGACGAATGATGTTTGGGAATTAGTCCCAAATCCAATGAACATGACCATCATAGGAACTAAGTGGGTATATAGGAATAGGTTAAACGAGAATGTAATAGTAAATAGAAACAAAGCTAGGTTAGTTGCCCAAGGTTATAATCAACAAGAAGGAATTGATTATGATGAAACTTATGCCCCCGTAGCTAGATTAGAATCTATTAGAATACTACTTGCCTAAGCATGTGCCCTAGACTTTAAGTTATTCCAAATGGACGTGAAATGTGCATTCCTCAACGGTTTTATCAATGAGGAGGTTTATGTGGCACAACCTCCAGGATTCATTGACTTCGCAAAACCAGATAATGTTTATAAACTCAAGAAAGCTTTATATGGACTCAAACAAGCTCCTAAGGCTTGGTATGATCGATTAAAAGCATTTCTTATTAAATATGATTATTCCATGGGAATGTTAGATAACACTCTTTTCACTAATAAGAAAGACCCGAATCTCATCATTGTTCAAATATATGTCGACGACATTATATTTGGATCTACTTGTCAAGAAATGTGTGATGAATTTGCCAAAATCATGCATGATGAGTTTGAGATGAGTATGATGGGTGAACTAAACTTCTTCCTAGGATTACAAATAAAACAATTAGAAGATGGAATATTCTTTAACCAATCTAAGTACATTAAGGAAATGCTTAAGAAGTTTGGACTAGAAGACTCAAAACCCATGAAAACCCCAATGTCTACGGAAGTAAAACTCACAAAGGATGAAGAAGGTGAGTCCGTAGATAACAGTAAGTATAGAGGAATGATAGGCAGTTTACTATACTTAACGGCAAGTAGACCCGACATCATGTTTAGCCTTTTCCTTTGTGCCCGTTTTCAAGAGGATCCCAAAACCTGTCACCTTGAAGCGGTTAAGCGTATCTTCCGATACATTTAAGGCACTATAAACGTAGGATTATGGTATCCTAAGGGATCCGGCATAGAAACTGATGAGACGAAAAATGTTACGTTTTTAGGGGTCTGTTTGAGTCCTAATTCGTATATTATTTGGTCGGATTTCACCCAAAGTTGTTTCTTTTCTCATTTTAGGTACTTTTGAGGAGAAAATCACAAAAGAAGCATTTTCGGGCATTTTCAGAGTGAAAAAGTGCGGAAAACAACAAAATTTCAAAAGACCCTAAAGTGCACAGAAGGTGACGGCGTCACGAGCTTCAACGTGACGAAGTCAGGAATAACTGAAGTGAAGAATTGGAAGTTACTCATGACGGGCCAGAGAGTTTTTAGCCTATTTTGGTGACGGCGTCAGGGAAGGTCGTCAGATCTGGAACAAGGTGGCGTGACGACGTCAAGAAGGCCATCACAAAACCCTAATCGTCGGCGTGATGGCGTCACACCTTGGGCTGACGCCGTCAGCCCGTATTATCTATATATATAGGACGATTTTTATTATTTTAAAAGAAGAACTTGGTGGAGAACTTAAGGGTTAAACCCTAGCTCGTGTATTACAGACCTTAGAGGGTACTTTTACCCCTCTAACTTGCATGTTTAATCTAAGATAAGTCTTCATTCAATCCATACAATATGTCTATACGAGTATGTGTCTCTATCTGCGTGTTGTGCCCAAGTTCTTTGGATGCGGACACAGCTCACAGATTATGGTTTTCATTTCGACCGCATACCTATGTATTGTGCCTCGAAAAGTGCCATAGCCATCTCGTGCAACCCCGTGCATCATTCTAAGACGAAGCATATTAGAGTCCGCTACCACTTCATAAAAGAGCACGTAGAAGAGGGTACTGTTGAAATTCATTTCGTGAAGACGGATTACCAACTTGCCGATCTATTTACTAAAGCCCTTCCAAAAGAAAGGTTTGACGAATTAGTTCGACGAATTGGCATGCGAAGCCTAACCCCTGAGGAGTTAGAACGTCTTCTCGAATTTTCTTGAAAAACTTTTTCAAAACCGCTTCGCTGTAAATATTTTTGAAAAAAGAAAATACAAAATTTGAAAAACCAACAAAAACAAAATAAAAAATAGAAAATTTTCAAAAACACAAAAACAATATAAAACTTAAAAATCCAAAAATATTCTTCTCACGACATGTCTCTCGTATAATCGATATTATGTACGTTTCTAGAAATGTTTTTCAAAAATGACACGGATATGTACATATGCTTGAGCGGGAGTTCATT
>LBNU01018319.1:410057-424426 GCA_014162995.1 Artemisia annua | reverse complement strand
TTCAAGAGTTTGAGTTCCTATATCAAAATCCGAAACTTAATATTTTTGAACACACTTGCTAGTATTTTGGTTCATTATCCTTACTTCAAATTAGATTCAGCGTCATGAGAGTATTTTTCTTTTTTAAATGGAAAAGTAGACTTCAATTCCTTTAAAATTGATAGGTGGCAGACTCCTACGGACTTACGGTTAATCTAGTTATGAATTTTTGAGTTTACAAAAATTTGACTGATGCAGCAAGGAACCTTTCTTCCAAACGGGGACGCGAACCCCTTTATTTGGTCGGGCCTCCAATCCGTGGTCTACTTAAACAAATTCACCAAAACTTGTATTCTTGACATAAAATAAAAACATGCTAGGACTTACTATATTTGATAATAAACATTATAATACACTTATTTTCTTCATCTACTAATTAACTGTATCTAATCATTTACGGAGGTAATAATTCAACTAAATTTATAGTTATCCCAAAAACTCATTTTAAAACCATATTTTCTAACATTAGCTCTAAGCACACACTTAGATACTTTACAAACTCTTTTAAAGAAATCCCTTTCTTTATTTTTCAAGGAAACCTTCAGCTTGGTATAGCAAAGTAATATTTACAACAAAATTTCTAATATACTTAGCGAAACATTTTTATATTATATTCTGCTTCAACTGCGTAATTTGATACATTGGTCGGTGCATTCCATTTTTAAAAACCATTTGTTTTGAAAATAAGAGCTACGAGGCTCTGATACCAATTGTGAAACGTGAGGGAGGGGGGCGGGGGGGGGTGCAATACGTTACCATTTAAAAACTTTAAACTTTGTCTGTATTCAAATATCCATTTTTAGCTATGGGTTCTAATATGAAAGGAATTGTTACTTGTAGGTTTGGACTAATATAACTTAAAACATGTTATCACACAAGTATAATCAACAAGTCATAACACAAGCAATCACATAATGTAAACATTAAAGTAAAGCCAATAAGTAAAAGAAAGTGCAAACCGAACACGAGATTTATAGTTGTTCGGTCACGGATCTCCTCTCCGCCCTACTCCACTCCCGAGTACCCAACTCGAGAGTTACTACTTCAGCTAGATTCAACAACCTCCCTTCCGGCGGAGAAACCCTTACAATCGTCGCTTACACTTTATCCGTACAAAGCTGATACCGGGTTCTTTTACAAAGGTACAACCACTCTAAACTCGGCCTATACAATATTTCCGACACTAAGCTAGGATGCTCGAGCTTCTTTACAAGGGTCAACGACTCCCGCCTATGTTTTGTGGGGGGGCCCAACATGCAAAACCTTGTGTTTTATGGCACAAACACATAAACCACTCTAATTAGTTGGTGAATAGATTGTGATGTTACAATTGATGATCCAAGACATACATGTCTAATGGGATATGAATCCCTAATCTAAATGAACTTCTTGAATGAGAAGCCTTCAATCATTGGAGGATGGTCCAGAGCCCTTGAATCCTTCATATGTTGGATGCTTTACCATGAATGATGACTTCAAGATCTTGTAACCTTCTTTGGTGGATCATTGAAGTATGATATGCTTACAACCATAATGAGAGTTAGTTAACATTATGATCATTAAAGTTAACAGGCGTGATTCAATGTGCTCGGTTGAAGTGTTCAAGTTTTAGGAAAACAACTAAACTTGCTTATTATTTATATGCAAAAGTCCAAAGGAGGTTTTCCAAAACCATGGTTCCTATATAACCATCAAAGATGTCATCCAAAATATATTCAAAGATCTGTTACACTATCCAGAAAATCCTTTTCCAAATCTTTCATAATCTTTCCAAGATATCTTATGAGATCTTTCTATATTTTGATGACACTATGCATGAGGTAATAACACCATTTTCATTTTGATTAAAATGTAAACAAAAGTTTGTTTGTAAAATGTATTACTTAACTAGTTAATAATCTTAACTAGTTAAACATTCTAAATGGTTGGTCAAGGGGTTTGATCATAATGCCACATAACAAACATGTACGAACCTGTGTTGTAGCATACGACGACTCGAGACGTTGGGAGGTGTTGTATGTTGAGACAAAATATGATTACAAGTAACTTGTACATTTTACGTTATGTATCAAGTTATACGATTGTCATCAATCAAAACAAACGAGACTTTATAGATTAAATATCGTAATATTTGCACTAACATGCACAAATCACAAAGACAATTCCGACAAGGCGTAAGCACCAGACAATGATATCAATGAGGACTTTTTCGGTTTTGGCTTAGGGATCAAGGGACATGAACAAGGCATGGGAATTTTCTTTGTTGTTTCTTATAGGACTTGTAGAAGGATAAACTTAAACAGCTGCATAACATCAATACTTAAGAATCTTTTTATTCCATCATAATAATCACTTTTTTCTTTTTCTTTCTTCCTTTTTTCTTTTCAACATTTCTCATAACTTTATATATATATATATATATATATATATATATATATATATATATATATATATATATATATATATATATATATATATATATATATATATATATATATATATATATATATATATATATAATATATATTTTTTTTCTATTTTCATTTCGCAGCAATAATCAATCAACCTTCATTTTTTTTCAAGCATAAGCAATTTGGTTTAAGAATAGAAAAAAGGCTTAGGCTCAGCATGTTGTTCTAGGTGGCAATAACACTAAAAATGAGCGCTAGAAGGTTATTTTCTTTAATATACTAGTGACCGATGTAGTCAACTAGATTATGATTTCATAGGATGGCTTTTTGGTATAAATCCTAAGTTTGCCTCAATATCATCTAAAATTGTCTATAAAGCATAAGAAATGCAATCTCACTGCGGCATTCGTTATTGATGAATAAGTGCAAGTTCTAGAGCTAATTTAAATCGTCGGCTCACTCATATGTTTGGAGAAAGTGTACCAGATATACACTTCATAAAGGCTTATAAGAATCTCACATTTGTTTATTGGATGAAATTGTGTCTAGCTATAGTGTCAATCTAAGTGGATTTGCCTTAATAACTTATAAAAGCTTATAATTTTTAGTTTTTAAAATGGTTTAGTCATATAATCAGTTTTTTGGATAAATATTTTTACTATTTGACTCCCCCCTACTTAAGTTGGACATTGCCCTCAGTGTTTATAACTGAATTAAAAATAAAATAGAAAAAATATTAGCAGAATAAGAGAGTAACTTCCCAAGGGCAAATGAGAGAGCATGAGGAGCTGTGCTTCCCAAATGTAGTCTTCATAGAAATCTGCAAAAGATAAAACAAGCACAAAAAAAAAATGGAAAATATTTTTGGTTTTTATTGGTTTTATATTTTTTTTGTTTTGTTTTGTTTTTTTAGTTGATTTAGTTTACCTCCACACTTAAGATTTATAGTGTGGTTTAAAACAAAGTTTTAATTAAATAAGAAAAAATGAAATAAAACAAAATAAGATAGGTTAAAAACGGGTTGCCTCCCGCCAAGCACTAATTTCAGAGTCTATAGCTCGACTCATGTGATTAGTTTGTTTTAGTCCATTGGAAAGAATGGTGTTGATTCTTCCCTTCTATCGTTGAAACTTTCTTCCTCATTATATAGTTTAAGCCTGTGACCATTGACTATAAAACTTTTACCGTCATGTCCATATAATTCAACATATCCGGAGGATATTGGTGTTTCACAGTATAAGGTCCAACCCAGCGGCTTGTAAGTTTTGGCTCTTTGATTTTGAATTTTGATTGAACAAGTAGGACTTTATCTCCTTTCTTGAATTCTTTTCTCATTTTTAGCATGCCAAACTTTAGTTTTTTCTTTATAAAGACGAGAGTTTTCATAAGCATAAAAGCGTAGTTCGTCTAATTCATGTAGTTGAAACATTCGTTTTTCACCGGCTGCTATAAGATCTAGGTTACAATTTTTAAGTGCCCAGTATGCACGATGTTCTAATTCAAATGGTAGGTGGCATGCTTTACCATATATGAGTTTGTATGGTGTTGTTTCGGTTGGAGTTTTATAAGCAGTTCTGAATGCCCATAGAGCATCATCTAATTTTCTTGACCAAATAGCTGGATTTTCTTTAACTGTTTTTTCAAGTATGCTTTTAAGAGCTCTGTTGGTATTTTCAACTTGACCACTAGTTTGAGGGAGATATGATGTAGAGAACCGATGGTTAACTCCATATCTTTTCATAGCTTTTTCCATTAACTTATTGCAAAAATGAGTTCCTCTGTCACTGATTAGAGCTTTGGGTATTCCAAATCGACAGAATAGTTTCTTAAGAAATGTTATAACTACATTGGCATCATTAGTTTGAAGGGCTTAGGCTTCTGCCCTCTTTGAGACATAGTTAACAGCGACTAGGATATACTCGAATTTTGATGATTTAGGATAAGGTCCCATAAAGTCTATACCCCAGATGTCAAAAACTTCACAGACTTGAATGTAATTCATAGGCATTTCATCTCTTCTAGAAATATTTCCAGTTTTCTGACATGATTCGCAAAGGCGAACTAGAGTATGTGCTTCTTTTAGAATTGTGGGCCAATAGAATCCAGATTCGAATACTTTTTTAGCGGTAGCGTTAGCACCATAATGTCCACCGGTAGGTCCATGGTGACATTTATCAAGAATAGCACGAGTTTCAGGTCCAGAGACACATCTACGGATTATTTCGTCAGGACAGATTTTGAATAAGTATGGTTCATCCCAAAAATATTTCTGTATATCTGAGAAGAATTTTCTTTTCTCTTGGTGAGTCATTCCTTTTCTTATTATGTCCCCCGCCAGATAGTTTGCAATGTCTGCGAACCAAAGCGTGTCCGGAGAACTAATTGAATTAAGGGTTTCGTCTGGAAAATTATCATTTATTTCTATTTCTATTTCTCCATCCTCATTTTCTAAACGAGACAAGTGACCGGCGGCTACGTTTTCAACACTTTTCTTGTCTTTGATTTCTATATCGAATTCTTGCAAAAGCAGAATCCAACGAATAAGACGTGGTTTAGCATCTTGCTTTTTAAACAGATATTTGAGAGCGGAATGATCTGTATAGACCACAGTTTTAGATAGAACTAGATATGCTCGAAATTTATCGAATGCAAACACAACGGCCATGAGTTCTTTTTCAGTAACCATGTAGTTTTGTTGAGCAGTATTGAGTGTTTTACTAGCAAAGTAGATAGGATGAAATGTCTACCATCTTTCTGTCCTAAGACAGCTCCGACGGCAAAATCGCTTGCATCGCACATTAATTCAAATGGCAAGTTCCAATTTGGACTTATTATAATTGGCGTACAAGTGAGTTTTTCTTTGAGAGTTTAAAAACGCTTTTCGACATTCGTCATCGAATTCAAAGGTAATATCTTTTTCTAGAAGTTTAGTTAAAGGTCGAGCGATTTTTGAGAAATCTTTAATAAATCGTCGATAGAATCCGGCATGTCCTAAAAAGCTTCTAATGCCTTTCACATTAGTAGGTGGTGGAAGTTTCGAGATTACATCAACTTTTGCTTTGTCAACTTCAAGTCCTGCTCCTGACACTTTATGTCCGAGCACAATACCTTCTTTGACCATGAAGTGACATTTTTCCCAATTAAGCACGAGATTTGTGTCTTCACAACGTTGGAGCATTTTATCTAGATTACTTAGGCATTTATCGAAAGAATTTCCAAAGACTGAAAAATCATCCATGAAGACTTCCACGGATTCTTCAATCATATCATGAAATATTGCTATCATACACCTTTGAAAAGTAGCGGGTGCATTACATAAGCCAAAGGGCATACGTCGATACGCAAAGGTTCCGAAAGGACACGTGAATGTTGTTTTCTCTTGATCCCTTTGATCGATTGGTATTTGGAAATATCCGGAGAATCCATCTAGAAAACAGAAATATTCATTTCCTGCTAGTCTTTCTAGCATTTGGTCCATGAATGGGAGAGGAAAATGATCTTTTGCTGTAGCTTCATTTAGTTTTCTGTAGTCAATACATACACGCCAACCTGTGACAGTTCTAGTTGTGACAAGTTCGTCATTTTCATTAGTTACTACTGTTATACCACCTTTCTTGGGTACACAATGAATAGGACTTACCCATGGGCTATCTGCTATAGGGTAGATGATTCCTGAGTCAAGGAGTTTGATAACTTCCTTTTTGACAACTTCTTTCATATTCGAATTGAGTTTTCTTTGCTTTTGAACCACTGGTTTCTTATCATCCATTAACTGAATTTTGTGTTTACAGAAAGATGAACAAATCCCAGGTATGTCACTAGTTTTCCAAGCAAAGGCTCTTTTGTGGTTTTTCAGAACTGAAATTAATTTTTCTTTTTTTCTTTCAGAGAGCTTAGATGAAATTATGACTGGAAGTAACGATTCTCCTTCCAAGAAAGCATATTCCAAATGGTCTGGTAATGGTTTGAGTACGAGATCAGTAGGTGGTTCTTCGATAGAATTTTTAAGTCTAAGCTCATTGTCAGTGTTTATTTTTTCAAATGATAATTCTTCTTCATTTTCTTCCTCGTCATCGGAACTTTCATTTTTATCTTCGAGAGTCATAGCCATGAATTGATCATATTCAGCCAAGACTTCGTGTTCAAGAAGTGTTCCTTCGACTGAGTACAGTGATTGCTTAAATTCATCTAGTAGTTCATCGAAATCTTCTTCGAGAATTTCATCGATAACATCAATTCTAAAGCATGTGTCATCGCTAGAGTAAGAGTGTTTTATAGCCTTATCTATGGAGAAAATCATTCTTTCTTTTCCAACTCCAAGATTGAGTTGTTTTTGTTTAACTCGAATCATAGCATTGGCTGTATGGAGAAAAGGTCTTCCTAAGATTAGGGGTACTTTGCTATCTTCTTCCATTTCTAGGATAACGAAATCAACTGGAAAGGTGAATTTGCCAACTTCAACTAACATGTTCTCAGCTATTCCAACAGGATATTGGAAAGATCGGTCAGCTAACCGAACACTCATTTTAGTTGGTTTAAGCGTTTCAATTGATAATTTAGCATATAGAGAATATGGCATCAGATTAATGCTAGCACCAAGATCGGCTAGAGCATTGCACGAAAATGTTTTACTGAAAGTACAAGGAATCAGGAAACTTCCTGGGTCTCTGAGTTTTGGTGGAATTTTGTTTTGAATGATAGCTGAACATTCTTCATTAAGGAAAGTTGCTGAAATTTGTTCGAGTTTGCTTTTGTTACTAACAAGTTCTTTGAGAAATTTCCCATAGTTGGGCATTCCGGCTAAAACATCAACGAGAGAGACATTAATTCGGATAGCTCAAATTATATCAAGAAATTTTCCATACTGAGCTTCCATTTTTTCTTTTCTCAAGCGTTGAGGATATGGAATTCTAGGTTTGTAAGGTTTAGGTACTGGTGTTTCAGGAGTTGTGGTTTCTTTACGAGGTATTGTTTCTTCTTCTTCTTCATCATCAGTGAAAACTTCAACAGGTTGTTGAGTTTGACTGGGATCAATGGGTGGTTCATAAGAAGTACCCTTTCTTGTGGTAATAGCATTCACATGCTCATGACGAGCTTGAGGTGGTTGATAAGGTTTGTTTTTAGGATTAGGTTGAGTATTACTAGGAAGGGATCCAGAAGCTCGACCTAATTGCTTTTCAGCGAATCTGTCGAATTTGGCTTCAAAATTTTGCATAGCGGCTTGGTGATTTCTAGCGGCAGATTTAACTTTTTCTTTTAAGTCCATGTATTGTTATTTTATGTAAAGGTTCGTTGATTTTTGCGCTTTAATAAAATCATTCAGTTGAGTTTGAACATCTAGTTTGTCATCGGTGTTTGTTTGTTTGTAAGGTTCTTGATTATATTCGTTCTTCGCACTAGGTCTCCATCGTTCTCGTTCTCGATCACGATCATGATAGTTATCATAGAAACGGCTGNTTAACTTTTTCTTTTAAGTCCATGTATTGTTATTTTATGTAAAGGTTCGTTGATTTTTGCGCTTTAATAAAATCATTCAGTTGAGTTTGAACATCTAGTTTGTCATCGGTGTTTGTTTGTTTGTAAGGTTCTTGATTATATTCGTTCTTCGCACTAGGTCTCCATCGTTCTCGTTCTCGATCACGATCATGATAGTTATCATAGAAACGGCTGCGTCTAAAAGTGTTCATGAATTTAGCTTCTTTTTCACGTGACATAGGTGTGTCATCATCACTGCAATTTGCGGTAGCATGGTTTCCGCCACAATGATTACAACTTTCAAGTTGTTCTTTTATTTCTTTGTATTGAGCATCCATTTTAATTGCCATGGCATCCATTCTTGCCATAATTTTATCAGTATCAGAATTACTACTGCCTTCATCAGCGAAAGCAACAGTTTTACGAAGAGAAGTTTTTGGTTTTTGTTCTTTTGCCCAATCTAGTTTAAGTAAGACTTTGTCTTCAAGGAGTTGATACGCTTGATTTGGTGTTTTATAGAGGAATATACCACCGGCCGCAGCGTTTAAAGCTTCATGAGTTATTTCATCAAGACCGTGGTAAAAGATTTTGATTATATTACCTTTTGTCAGACCAAGTCCATGACAGTTACTTAGCAATTCTTTCATTCAAAGCCAGGCTTCGGTTAGATTTTCATTTTCGCATTGTGAGAATCCTCGGATTTCTCCGAGAAGTTTATCAAATAGGGCTGGAGGAAAATATCTACTAATGAAAGCAGTACGAAGTTCATCCCATGATTCTATGGTACCTTCGTCGAGTTCCTCAAGCCAAGTTTTAGCTTCTCCTGTTAGAGATAGAGGAAGCATCATGAGTCTTACCGCTTCAGTTTTGGTAGCTCCGTATTTGAACATGTTGCATACGCTTTGGAATTCATGAATGTGTTTGTGCGGATCAGTTTTAATTCGACCATCAAATTGGTTTCCCTTGACAAGAGTTAGGTGATTTCCTTTGATTGCAAATTCGTTTGCAGTTTCAGGAATGGTAATAGCTGGTCCAGGTGTAGGTGCAACGGTACGATCATTGGCCCACATTGGTTCATTATCAGCGTCATCCATTGGATCGTAAATTTGGATTAATTTGATGTAAAATCTGAAGTTTGAGATATTGTCAACAGGTGTGTGGTGAACACGAGGTTGTTCGGGTCTTTCGTCTTTTTTAGAAATAGGAACTCTTTTGTTATTACGTTTTCTTTTGTTTAAAGTTCTTTCAGGTTCTGATAGAGGTAAAATGGGTTCAGTTTCTGCTGAGCGAGTGTGCATTCAAGGATAGAGAGCGAAATTTGAATCAATTTGATAAATCTCGTTTTCTGAGTAATAAGTGCGGCGTACACGAAATAGTGTGCGGCGTACTTTGTGTGAAATGGTAGTGTGCGGCGTACTTGAGTGTAAGTACGGCGGTGTTGTTTTTACCGAGAGGATTAATCTCAAAAGATGATGAAAAAGATGATTCTTTTTGGTTTTTATAAAAAGGTTTGTGATGTCCACGGAAAACGTTACGGACTGAAGTAAGTGCGTCGTACTTGGTGACAAGTACGGCGGTCTGTGTGTGCTTTGTGTAGAAGTGCGACACACAAGTGTGTAAGTGCGGCGTACTTTCTGTAACAGAGAAAACAGAGTGGTCTGGTTTTGGAGAAATCTTTTGTTTTGTTTACTAATTTTACTTCGAAAATACTTAGGGAACATATTTAAGTCCCCGGCAGCGGCGCCAAAAACTTTGATGTGTAAGGAAAGCTTTAAATTTATAATACTAGTTTCACCGATTTTAATAAACCAAACACACGGGTAAAGTATAACCCCCGTTGGTAGTATTAGTTTTAAGGTAAGACCAGGTCGTATCCACAGGGACTTAGTTCGTTCAGATTAAGTATAGTAATAGGTAAATGTAAACAAGTAACGATTATAGGAAATAAAAGGAATTCAAATATTAAGACAAATAATTGCTTGGATAGCTTAGATAATCTAGTGACAATGTTTATGTTTGATCTCAGCTTGATAAAGGAGCACAACTTATAAGAAAGCTATTTTCGTCAAAAGAGCAATTTCATAACTCGTAGGTTCAATTCAAGATTTATATCTACCCATTAAGTGATTTCTCTCGAAATAGTATTTCATATCAAGTCTAGATTATTATTGATTCTTCTAAGTGGATTTCTCCTTTCAAAGACTAGTAACGCAGACAAGTTCCTAGAATTGCGTTTAACACATTGGTTCTTTCGACCTATCCCAACATATTATATTCAACCAGTTTCAATAAACAAACGTAATAAGACTAGAAATGAAATAGATCACAATATAAACTCGAAATTGGTAGAGATAAAAACATAATCATAAGTCGCTTTATTATATTTACATATCCAAGCAATCACAAGAGGTTTAGCCTATCATGGCTAATGAGTTCATAATAACAGAAGTGAGTAAATGGTAAACAAGAGACATACAGATTGGATTGATCAAATGATTACACAAGTGTCACAAGTAACCAAGAATTCGACACCAACAAGTATATAACACCCCTTATTCTGATTCGTTCACCCCCGTAACTTGGCTCTGGATCACGTACTACTTCGAACTTAACTTTGTGAAATTGATTATAGAGTGGAGAGTTCAAATGCTTGCAAATGATCTCTATTTATAGGCGATCTGATAGGCGAAGTACAGCCGCACATAGTTTCTGAGTGCGGCGCACTTTCTTATTTTCTTGGCGCCAAAGTTTCATAAATGCAGAGGAAGTACGACACACATAGTTGTAAAACCCACGCACTTGGCTTGCATGAAAATCTAATCATGGAAGACTTCATTGTTTATTCACTTCAAGTTACGAAATAGTAGGTTTTTAGGTGTTTCATGCTCAAACCATCCAATAGTGAACCTGCATTCCTTTTATGCTATTAAGTACCGAAAGTTCACGTAAAATGATCATAAAACATATAGAATAATGCTCAAGAAATATGTATAATTAGAGCGTTATCAGTCACCAAGACATAAGACTTCCCTTACAACCAAATTGAATTAATAAATGTTTGATTGTTAATCATGCCCTAACCTAACCTAGAGACTCGATTGTAATAGAAAGGGTATAGAAGAAGACCCTCGACACAATCACAAGAGTGGATTAGGTTCTTGTGATTCTTTCCTTGCAAAGAGATGTGTTCTTTCAAAGATGTTAGTGTGAAAGATTAAGAACACAAGTTAGAATTAGATGATTAAGAGAAAGAAATAAGAGAGAAAGAATAATGGCAAGGGGTGAGGAATACAAGAGGAAAGTGTAGAAACTAGAAGGCGGGGTTGAATAGTTTCACCGTTTCTAATTACTTGTTAAAATATTTTGCCGCTTTTAGGTCCGGTTAAGTTTCATTAACAAACTTGTTGAATTTTACTGGTTATGTGATATCTCTTAAGCTAATAATGAATGTAAACATGCAAGTAATGTAAAGAGTAAGAGAAAGAACACAACCAAAAGAGACACCGAGATTTATAGTGGTTCGGCACGAAGCTCACTCTTCGTCCCACTCCACTCCCCGAGTACCACACTCGAGAGTTTTCAATCACTATATCAATACACTCCTTCAGGCAGAGCAATCCGTACGCAAGCTTACACCAAGTTTACCGACACTAAGCGGAATGTCGAGTTCTAATCGTAGCTAGAACCAATCTACTCCAAGGCCCACGTGGCCACACGAACAAGCGCACTTGTCCTTCTTGGATCTACACACAATCCAAGCCTTCACACAAACGAATACTTGAATCCTTCCCGATTCAAGCGTTCACACTAACAACCACTTGAATCCTTCCCGATTCAAGGGATTCAAGTCTTCACTTTAATGACCACTTGAATCCTTCCCGATTCAAGTCTTCATACAACGACTTCACTAAGCCCTAACTTACACACTAGAACTCCACTATGTTCTAGTCTTCACCACATATCACACAACAAATACAAGACCTATTCTAGTTACAACACTTCTTGGACCTTCACCTTTGTCCAAGTTCACTCTTACACATCCATCCTCGACTCACACACAAGTCGGAAATATTTACAATATTTACAAAGAGAAAATAGGAGGAAGAATAGAATCGTAATACTTGTTACGTTTGTGTGTGGACTCTTATAACATCTCGATTCTTCAGTACTACGAGAATTCTTCTCTTGCACTTTGATATAGAGGAAGAGAAAATCACTTATAAACACATACCGACATGTTATAGTGATCAAAGAAAAGAGAAAGGAAGAACAAAATATTTTGTGCTATGAGGGATTCTTTTTCTAAGAAGGAACAACTCAGTATTTAGGAGGTGACAGTCCTTTAAACATGTGACAATCCTTTATCACTAAAGGACCGTCAGTCCATTTAAGGGACCGTCCCGACATACGCTCCTCTTTTTGTCTGGATGTGGTGAAAGTTTATCTGGTGACGACTTATCTGTTTTGGGGGAAATATAGCTGTTATAACCTTTGAATTTGAATTTATTTTCTTAATATAACATTTCTTTAAAAACACAAAAATACACTTTGTGAAAAAAGTTTTGTCATACATAAAAATGTAAGTTTTGAAGAAAATAAAATCTGTGATATTACTAATGTCAGTATGAAGTTTGTTCATACCTGAAGTGACATTGTAGTAGATACGTGGAAGTAACGAGTTTCCTCGATTAAAAACTTATTAACCGTAACTTTACGTAACATGTTTTTATATTTTGTGATTATCAAAACGTATGAAGACCGAATAATGCAAATAACGTTTTTGACATTATATGTATTAACAACAAGGTTGGGTATTTATAGGTCAAGATCCCAAAGTGGGAATAATTTGTTTCTGGCGTGTCGGAGCGCCAGCAGCGCGCCAGGCTAACTGGTAAATTGTTCCTTGTGGGATCTTGGTCTTGTAAATACCTAACCTTGCTAAACTGTTAGGAATACGTTTTTGTATAAGAAAGATTCGGTCACCCCTGATATGATTAAGCATTGATTAGCTCGTAGTAGTTACAATAGTTAGTTAAACGTAGTTTAGAAGTAGATTAGTTCGCGGAAGAAGGACGAGTCTTTACCCACTGTATACCTGATCCGCAGCCCAAGTGGCACGCCCTAGTGGCAAAACTCTTGTACATATAAGCCCTCTCCATCCTTGGAGAGGGTAAGCCTTCTCTCATAATTCTATTTTCTTTTTTTTGGTTTTCTCTCAAGGCTTCATCTCTTTCTCTCTCTAACTTTCTCTCTCTACATTTCTTTCTTCTTTTTCTTACTTACAACGAACCAAACCACAAGTATAAACGAGTTTGTGATGTTATCTAGTATCCTACAATTGGTATCAAGAGCCATGGTTACATCCTAGGGATTGTAGGACTTGTGGTGTATGGTTTGTTTTGGTTTCTACTAGTTTCTACTCATTTTAGAGCTTGTTCGTGGTGATTCTTGTGTTCTCTCTTGTACTTCTAGGATTAGAGGGGTTAGATTCATCTAGTTTATCAGTTGGTTGGACTAAATCTAACGTTTGAGTAGTGTACGAGTTGGTTTGGAACTTGGTTCTTGGCAGCGGTTTGTTCCTCGTTAAAACCTTCTTAGCAGCGGTTAACTTGGGGTTTCAGCGGTTAGTGATAGCGGTTAGTACAAGTAGTGGAGCGAACATTACGCTGTACTTTGTACTGTTTCAGCGGTTAACTGCCAGCGGTTTACTAATCAGCGGTTAAGTTATTAGCGGTTACTCTTCAGTGGTTACTTTGCTAGCGGTTACTCTGTCAGCGGTTATTATTATCAGCGGTTTGCTATCACAGCGGTTACTTTGTTCGCGGTTACTTCCAACAGCGGTTAAGTGTCAGCGGTTAAGTCTTAGCGGTTAAGCTCCAGCGGTTAACTAGTATAGTGGTTAAGTGTTAGAGGTTCATCTTTGTCACTACAGGTTACTATATCAATCAGTAATCTAAATATGACAAACACGTCAGAGAATGCTATTCCTGAGATCTTCAAACTGTATGATATGGTCGATGAACACAAGACACCCAACTCAACACAAATGACAAATGATCCTGATATATGTGACAAGGATTCAATAAGCTCAAACTCTCATGAGACAGAGATCAGTCAGCCACCAGTATCATTCAACAATGCTAAGGACTGCTCCATAGTATGCTTTCTACAACTTCACTCACACCTTTCAGTGCTTTTTAAGGGAACTGAATTCATAATGGGATACGAAAGTGCTTTTGCAACACTCTTTGGTCAAGATGTTCAGAACTTTACAGACACAATGATTCGTAACTTAGATCAATTGCAACAACAACTTGACCAAGGAACACCTTCCAAAGCTGGATCCATAGCCGCTCTTAGTATACTCAACAAACAACTCCAAATTTTCTTTGAGTCAAAACTCACTCTGCAGTATGATTATTATAGTGAGATGACTAGAAGCAG
>LBNU01018319.1:387581-397915 GCA_014162995.1 Artemisia annua | reverse complement strand
TGGTCAAAGAAGAAGATCAAGCTCGTTCTACTCCAGATACGCCACATTACACAATTGACATACGGCATATCACCATCAAGACTTCACCAGAAACAATCCAAGACAACTGAAGGACATGCGCCGCATAAAGATTCAAGTTACACCGCATCTAAAGGCGGTGTACGAATATTCCAGAATATAATAAGCTTGGACCCCACGCGAAGTTAAGTCAATGCGCCGCGTCTCATCATTACATGCGCCGCATCGAACCCTCAGACAGAAACTATAAATACCCCAAGACCTAGACGAATTTGGTGTGCACCATAACCCTAAGGAGGCGAATTCAGACGAACAAGCAACACAAGACACACCCCAAACGAAGATCTTAGAGCTGTAAGAAGGTCCTGCATGTATTCAATTCATTAAGTAGTTTTGTTTTATTGTAATAGTAAGCTTTAATTCATCAGGATAGATGGTCGGTAGTTTGTGAGTACGCAAAATCAAATGCCCGCCTTAAAATTGCTTTCCCATCAATTAAAGTTTATATGTTTGATGTCTTTGGTGAACTTATATTAGTGCATTGATTACCTCTGTGTCTAGCTGAGCACTGCTTGGGCTGCCATACCCCTTCCTCGCCTAATTACTCCGATGTCTTTGGATAAGTAGGATATTCATAAGTAATCATTAAGGGTTTACTCGCCGATATAATGAAACCAACGAGTACGGTTTAACTATATACACTTCATATAAAACTAGCAATAAAACAAGTGACAAGCTGCTTAATTATCAGGACAGGTCTTCTTATTGTCTCTACTATCTATCTGTGTACGTGTATGCTATTTGTTGATTCGTTCTCATTACTATTTACTGTTTAATTAATAACCAAACTGTGCCAGTCTCTCAGGCTGAACCCCCTTTCGTTAGATTAGACTGTAAAACTAACTTAGATATTAAAAATTCACGGAAGAAGGACGGGTCTTTACCCACTGTATACCTGATCCGCAGCCCAAGTGGCACGCCCTAGTGGCAAAACTCTTGTACATATAAGCCCTCTCCATCCTTGGAGAGGGTAAGCCTTCTCTCATAATTCTATTTTCTTTTTTTTGGTTTTCTCTCAAGGCTTCATCTCTTTCTCTCTCTAACTTTCTCTCTCTACATTTCTTTCTTCTTTTTCTTACTTACAACGAACCAAACCACAAGTATAAACGAGTTTGTGATGTTAACTAGTATCCTACATAAACCCCCAATTGTACTTTACATATCATTATTCATCCCTAAGGTCTACCAAATCAAATAGCCAATTTATATTTTGTGAAGTGTTTAAGCGAAACCAATTATCAAAAGAGAGAAAGAGAAGAAGGGATAATTAGATATGGATAATTTAGGTATTCCTCACTTGGCATAGAAAGAAGAGAAGAATATGGCAAGAGGATATTCCTTTGCATAGAAAGGAAGTGTGGATGTTGGAGAGGGAAGAATTTGAATTTGAAATTCAAATGTGTAAGAGAGGGAAGTGAGATAGTGAGATTGGGTTAGGTTGAACCATGGTTGGGTTAGAAAAGAAAGCATGTTTGAGTTAAAAGAGAATATTTCAAGGATATACTCAACTTGGAGAGAAAGGGTGGAATGGAAGGTGGAGATGAGTTTGAGTGAATTGGATGGTTAAAATGAAAGGGAGCCTAACAGGTGAATTCAAATTTGAATTAGGCATGTGATGAAATAAGGAGTGAGTTGGTAAGTGTGTGTGAGAATAAAAGGGTTGTGAGGGGAGTGTGTGGAATTTGAAATATAGTTGTTGGAGTGCAAGAGATGAGTTGGATAGGATGGGATTGGTGTGTAAGAATGAGTTCGAGTGTGTAAGAGTGAAGTGATGGGGAGCTTTTGGCTTGGATTCAAATTTGAAATGTTGTGAGTAAGGTAGTGTGTGTGGGAGAGAGTTTGTGAGTGAGTGTATGTGAAATTTGAATCCAAATGAGAGTATATGTGAGGAAGGTTTATTTGTGTTTGAAATGAAGGGTTAGATGAGGAGGATGAAGAGGTGGTGAAATCTTAGTGGTTGGATGAGAATGTTGTAAAAGAAATGTTTATAAGATTTGGTGTTGGAATGTAGGAGACAAGAAGTACACAAAAGTACAAGTAATATTAGAGAATGTTGGGGATAAGATTTGAGAAGATTTTTGAAATGGTGGGAGGATTAGTTTGGTGAGGAGAATAATTAAAGGATTGATTAAGGCTTAATTATTATGTCATTAAGAAAGAAAAGAGTTGACAATTATGATTATGGGTTGAGAAAATTAAAGGTTACTTATAATATCAAGTAACTTAATGTCGAGTATTCATAATCTCATAACTCGTGAATTTCCATGACTCGACGTACTCAATAATCACCTTGATGCAAACAAGCTAAGTGCTTTGCATCATTGTAAATCATATCCCATACGGGAAAGGATGCTGTTGGGTCTAATATTTGAGTTGATATGACAAAATACATGAAAGATAAAGGACTTAAGAAGACAAAGTGAAGAATGAAGACAATGCAAAATACAAGGGACTTGCTTTACAAAGAAGTTTTTACAATATAGTCCTTCGTAGTATTTTGTAACCCTAGTATCTTTATTATATAAAGAGATACAGGGAATAGGTTTTAGTTGTACGTACAAGATGTAAAGTCCAGGAAAGGTATGTGTGTGTGTCTAGGCGTCAAGTTCTCTAAATGGACGCCTAGGTTTTTGTGTTTATGTTAAGGCCCAAGGATCTTATGATTCCTGTTAAGATGTAACCGTGCTACACTTGATCACGTAGCATTGGGGCTGTTGGTGTTTGTTAGTGTTAGAGATGATGACGAGAAACCTTGTTACAATAATAAAAGATGTTTTGTTTATTCCGCAGCGTACATGTTCTTTATCTTTATTATTGTGTAATCCCTATATGAGGTCTAAACAACCTCGAGCTAAAACGATCTTAACATGTGGTATCAGAGACAGGGGACTCGTGATCGTGGGATTAAACAAGGTTTGGTTTGTCAAAGAAGAATGAAATTCGTAACTGGTTCGTATCTTCAAAACTCACTGCAGGGCTGTTTTCATACAACGATAGCTCCTTCGTTAATTGTTGGATCTTGCTGAAATTTTTACCGGAGATTCTCTATACATCAAGGAAGATTTTCACCAGAGGGATCTTTGATCTGAGCTTCCAATAAAAAGATAAAAATTCTCAAAGTCTGCTGTAGAAACATGTTGGTTGCTTGATGAACTCAAATAAGTACATTTTATTATTATCATTTATCCTATTTATTTAACTTGTTTTACTTTATTATATATGAGAATCGGTGTTTTAATGTTTACTTTAGTGATTCTCAGGTAAAAACAGGTAAAAGGTGAAACTTGGCAATTTTGGACTAATTATGGAGCGAAATGAGCAAGATGTCAAAAGTCTACTGAAACCCAGAAGATGCACCGTATCTAACTCAACAAATACGCTGCAATATCATACTTAGATGAATTCGAAGACGATTGCCTGACTTTGTAGAATGCGCTGCATGGAATTCTACCATGCGCCGCATATGAAACTTTGGTCAAAGAAGAAGATCAAGCTCGTTCTACTCCAGATACGCCACATTACACAATTGACATACGGCATATCACCATCAAGACTTCACCAGAAACAATCCAAGACAACTGAAGGACATGCGCCGCATAAAGATTCAAGTTACACCGCATCTAAAGGCGGTGTACGAATATTCCAGAATATAATAAGCTTGGACCCCACGCGAAGTTAAGTCAATGCGCCGCGTCTCATCATTACATGCGCCGCATCGAACCCTCAGACAGAAACTATAAATACCCCAAGACCTAGACGAATTTTGTGTGCACCATAACCCTAAGGAGACGAATTCAGACGAACAAGCAACACAAGACACACCCCAAACGAAGATCTTAGAGCTGTAAGAAGGTCCTGCATGTATTTAATTCATTAAGTAGTTTTGTTTTATTGTAATAGTAAGCTTTGAATCCATCAGGATTGATGGCCGGTAGTTTGTGAGTACGCAATAATCAAATGCCCGCCTTAAAATTGCTTTCCCATCGATTAAAGTTTATATGTTTGATGTCTTTGGTTTCCTTATATTAGTGCATTGATTACCTCTGTGTCTAGCTGAGCACTGCTGAGCCGCCATACTCCTTCCTCGCCTACTCACTCCGATGTCTTTGGATGAGTAGGATATTCATAAGTAATCATTAAGGGTTTACTCGCCGATATAATAGCCAACGAGTACGGATTAATTTTATACACTTCATATAAAACTAGCAATAAAACAAGTGACAAGCTGCTTAATTATCAGGACAGGTCTTCTTATTGTCTCTACTATCTATCTGTGTACGTGTATGCTATTTGTTGATTCGTTCTCATTACTATTTACTGTTTAATTAATAACCAAACTGTGCCAGTCTCTCAGGCTGAACCCCCTTTCGTTAGATTAGACTGTAAAACTAACTTAGATATTAAAATACTGATTAGGATAACTAGATAATACGTTCCACTCTTAGTGATCGACACTCTGCTTACCATTATATACAAACTGACCGGGTACACTGCTCGTTAAGTGTGTGTGTTATTGATAAGTCGGCTAAATATAAATGTAAAAGTTGAATAGGCATTAACACTGCTAAACCGCAACGACACATCACGCGCATCAAGTTTTTGGCGCCGTTGCCGGGGAGTGAATTGTTATTATCTGTTAAATTGATTAGTATTTTAATTAGGTTTTTCTTTTTATTAGGTTTTTAGACACTAACCCCTAACTTGTTGTATATTAGATAGATTGCATTCATTGTATAATTTGCATATTTACTGTTTTTATGTGTTTTATTTTCTGTAATTTTCTTTTTATTTTTTATTTTATTTTCTTTTCTTTGTAGTTACTGTCATTGTATTGTGCTGATACAAATGATACGGCGCATCTGTTCCTCGGATGCGGCGTATTGCGTTTTAATTTTATAAAAAATACAACGCGTTTAATAACTCGAGTACGACGCATCTTTTCCCAAGATACGGCGTATTCTGGTTTTAATAAAGAATTTTTTTGAAACCCTAACGCTATACGACGCATCTGTTTTAACAGATATGGCGTATTTAGTATTTAAATTAAAAACAGTTTTCGAATTATTAAACAGAAGCGACGCATCGATTTTTATCGATACGGCGCATTAACTAGATCAAAAATCTTGTATTTTGAATCGTAACGAAAATACGGCGCATTAGCTTCTGCTAATATGGCGCATTTAATTTTTATAAATATAATTGATTTTTGATATCTGACAGGTACGGCGCATTCTAATTCCAAAGTGGCGTATCTATTTTCAAAATAAAAGTCTGATTTAATTTTAACGTAATAAGATATGGCGTATCCTTTTTCAGGGATACGACGCATCGTCTGCAGATATCAGCAACTTTTATTTTTCGTATTCCGTTTTCGTTGTTAATTCTCTGATATAATACTTTCTTGAACATACCCTACTGATGCTTTTGTGATGATTTCAGGAAGTGCATGACCAGAAGTTTAACTAAGAACTTAATTACACCTTTCGAAGATCCTGAACGAGCTCTACATTCATTAAGAAGGCTTTTCAGCACTAGAGGCTTTGAAGTTTCAAGTTCATTCGAGCTTGATTATTTTTCTGAACAAGAGGAGGAAGCAGAAACAGAAACAATGACGGAAAACACTACCATGGAGGAATACATGAACAAAACCCGTACTGACTACAGTTCAGGAGTTGCTAGACCAAAGTTTGATGACAAGTCAAAGTTTGAATTGAAGGGTCAGTTTCTCAAGGAGCTAAGAGAAAATGCTTTCAGTGGGACAGATAATGAAGATGCTAATGAACATATAGATAAAGTCCTCGAGATCGCAGATTTGTTCACTTCAGTAGGAGTCTCTGATGACCAACTTATGCTTCGAATCTTCCCACTTTCACTTAAAGGAGCTGCTAATAAGTGGCTAAAGAATGAACCTGCTAGTTCAATCACAACATGGGAAGATTTGAAGAGCAAATTCCTGAAAAGATATTGTCCACCTGCTAAGACTGCTAAAAATATGGAGGCCATCAACAGTTACAAGCAAGAGCCCGATGAAACTCTCTATCAGGCTTGGGAGCGCTTTAAAGATTTACTGGCAAGATGTCCTCAACACTATCTAACCAAAATGCAGGAGATAATACTATTTTATCAAGGATTGAACGTGCCTACTATACAAATCATGGATGCTAAGGGAGCTGTGCCACAAATGAGTGCAGCGAATGCTAGAAAAGCCATCCAAGAAGCTGCTGATCACTCTCAAAAATGGCACGATGGGACCTCTACTAGAACTAAGAGCAGCACTAATTTTGACGGGTATGCTGCAATTCAAGCTCAATTGGATAAAATTAGTAGAGAGATGAAGAAAAGAGATGAAAGAGTGTATGCTGCCCAAGTTGGATGTGGAAAATGCGAAGGACCTCACTACACTAAGGATTGCCCTACAAGGAATGAAAGTGAGACTTTTGAAGAAGCATATTACACACAATTTGGACAACCATTCCCACCTTCAGGAAAGTTTAGGGAAGCTGCTCCGAGATTCTATCAAAAGTACAGTGGAAATCCCACATATCAAGGAGAAGGCAGACTCTAGATGACACTCTAAAGCAAATTATCGCTGATGCTGCTAAAAGACTTGAAGAAAACACTGCTATGATCAAAGAAATCCGAGCCTCAACGGATACTATGACAAGAAACCAAGGAGCTTCGATCAAAGCATTGGAACAATAAATAGGTCAAATGGGTAAGGTGCTTCAAGAAAGGGGATATGGAAGTCTACCTAGCTCAACTGAAACTAATCCAAGAGATCATGTCAAGGCCATAACCACTACTGAAGAAGTCATGCCTAACATACCTTTTCCTGGAAGATTGAAGAATGGTGATGTTTTAAAGCCCCAATATTTCTTTAAATCTTCAATTAGCGTTAGAAGACTACTCAGGGAGAAGTCAAGGATTGAAGAAGAGATCAAGGCTACAATGAAAGAAGAGAACCCTGCAACCGATCTACATGCATTGCCTCATAAAGAAAAGGATCCAGGAAGTTTTACTTTACCTTGTTCAATTAATAATATGTCTTTTAATAATGCATTAGCTGACTTAGGAGTTAGTGTTAGTGTTATGCCCTTTAAGACATTCACTACCCTAGGCTTAGGAAAATTAACACCAACTAAGCTGCTTATTGAATTNGAAGTCTACCTAGCTCAACTGAAACTAATCCAAGAGATCATGTCAAGGCCATAACCACTACTGAAGAAGTCATGCCTAACATACCTTTTCCTGGAAGATTGAAGAATGGTGATGTTTTAAAGCCCCAATATTTCTTTAAATCTTCAATTAGCGTTAGAAGACTACTCAGGGAGAAGTCAAGGATTGAAGAAGAGATCAAGGCTACAATGAAAGAAGAGAACCCTGCAACCGATCTACATGCATTGCCTCATAAAGAAAAGGATCCAGGAAGTTTTACTTTACCTTGTTCAATTAATAATATGTCTTTTAATAATGCATTAGCTGACTTAGGAGCTAGTGTTAGTGTTATGGCCTTTAAGACATTCACTACCCTAGGCTTAGGAAAATTAACACCAACTAAGCTGCTTATTGAATTGGCTGATAAAACGGTAAAACGACCTAAGGGGATTGCTGAAAATGTGCTAGTTAGGATCGAAAAGTTTGTGTTCCCCGTAGACTTTATAATACTAGATATGCCCGAGGATGTTAAGATTCCTTTAATCCTTGGAAGACCTTTCTTGTCTACTACCCATGCTAAAATTAATGTATTTAAAAGAAAATATTATTAAAGATAGGGAATAACAAACTAGTCTATAAATGTGAAAATCCGGTTAGAAGCTTCATTAGAGGCGTTTACATGCTAGGATTAAGTGAAGATATAGAACTCGACCTAGAAGCTAGATTTATGGGAGAAATCTTAGTGCGAAACGAATCACTTGAATGCTATGATGGAGACTATATTGAGTTAAACGATCTTAAAACCCCATTAGTGTTTAATGATAGATTTATGGAAGATGATGAACCCAATAAAACTAAAATTATGGATAACCCTTGTGTTAATGTTATAAATACTAGAGATGATAATAAATTTGAGGGATATCCTAGTTTTTGTGACTATGGTAGAAGGATCCATGTTGATTGCGCTTACAATTTACAATTTCCTTGCATGATAGGGTACAAACAAGTTAGCGCCAATTTCTTCCCTATTTTGCCAATAAACGTAATGTCAAAAACCTTGCATAATTCTATCATGAAAAAGAAGGTTGAATATAGAGGAAAGAATGTGGTTGGAGCTTTTATAAAGGTGCCTATTTTTGTTGGAAAATTTGTTATTGTCACTGACTTTGCAGTTGTGGAAAACATGTATGCCTATCGTGATAAAGAGATGGGTGATGTGATTGTTGGCAAACCATTTTGTAAAGAGATCACTATGAATGCCAAACGATTTGAAGGAAGAATCACCTTCCCAAATGGAAGAGATGTCATCACTTTCATGATGCCTCGCACTCACCCAAGTTTTAAACACGCCACTAACAAATATTGCTATAAATTTTCACCATTTGTTTATGTAGATTACAAGGACAAACAGAATGGGATCTTATATCCATACCAAAAGATGAAGGGATTCTACAAAGGAGTGTTGAAATTGGGACCTGAATATGTACGAGATGAGGTAATGAGCAAATACATCATGGAGTGGCATTTAGCAGTCGATGACGGAAAATAGGAGCTGAACGTGAGTCTAACTCGAAGACTCTGGAATAAAGACAAGTGCTGACCGGGAGACAACCCCGAACTTTTTATCTATTTTCTGTTTTATGTCGAGTCTGTCAGAACTGCAGAAGATGCGGCGCATCTCCACCATGGAATGCGGCGTATCATCTGCACTGGTCATATCTTATTTTATTTTTCTGCATTTTTATTTTTCGACTTTAAAACATTCTGTCAGTTTATTTAATGCGGCGCATCCCTATTTAAGGATACGACGCATCTTTTATTTTGATTCATATTAATTCTAGGCTCGATACGGCGCATCTTCTTCCATAAGATGCGGCGTATCGACTGACCTGATGATTTACAATTTTTAGGTTTTATTTTTACTAACTACTAATGTATTATGCAAGTTTGAACCTTCTTAACTCAGGTGTGTTAAAGTCTAGGTGGTATTATAGATTCCTGAACTTTTTGTGGAAACATCATTCATGAAGCTTAAAAGTTCTAATCCACAAGAAAGTTGATCTTTGCTCGTAAACACATAATGGAGGATCATTCCGAGCAAATATCAGGGAAGTTTTTCTGTTCTAATTCTTTTATTTTTCCAGTTTTTAACCTTTAAACAAACAACGAGGACGTTGTTTTACTTAAGTGGGGGGGGGGGGGGTGTGGAGAATTAGAACACTTACTTGTCCAAACTTTTTTGAAATATGCTTAAAATGCACTTAATATATCAAAATTTAAAATTTTTTAGCATGTTTTTGTTTAAGTCTAAATTACATAGCCGCACACATAACATTATTTTGGCCTAAAATCAAAAACTTTAGTGTGCTGGTGACTTGTAAACTTTAGAACTTGGCTTGTATACTATTCGAGACCACCATAATGAGTATTATCGATATAATTGGAGTGACTTGTCTAACTTGGTAAATTCTAGGATTACACCCAAAAAGCCATTATATGTTTTGTGATATTAACTAACTACACCGGTTAGTTAACCCCCGTATAAACCCTTTTGTTTACTCTCACTTTTAGAGTAAGATACCCTTAGAAAAACCCTCAGAGCCATTCCTTTCGTTTCCTACACCTTTGTTAAAATGTTTCTTTACACCCTTACACCTTAACCTACCATGTAGATTGAAATCCGTGGTTAGTTACTTTAGGCAAAGTGTGTTTCCTTACATTACCTGTGTTCACGTGCGTAATTCATTATCTTTGGTTAGGTCGGGAAATTGCACAATGCAATTGGAGTAAAAGTACATATTGTATATTTTTTTTGGGTAAAGGGGAGGAATCCTGCACCCGGTAAAATACATTAATCAAGAAAACGTTTCAGTACAATGGATGAGAGTGAGTCTCTCATCGAAGTCCCTAAGGACACTACCACCACCACTATATAAGAATGACAGGCCATTCTTATAACTAACAGATCTAAATACTACTAACCATGACTAGCAATAAAAATACAATACATCACAACTCAAATAAAATTTAAGTCTCCTTAGTCATCCTAGCGATCCAGATCATAAACATGCGAACATCCAACTTCAACCAATTGCGTCTTC
>LBNU01018319.1:365039-387252 GCA_014162995.1 Artemisia annua | reverse complement strand
AAAATATAGAAAAGAAAAAGAAAGAAAAGAAGTTGGAAGTTTGTTTTAACCAACTTATGTAAAGTTTTGTAAAGTGGGAGATATCACCACTATTTGTTGTTGTATATTATATTTATGATTGAATGGGAGTTGGCCGTTACGGGAACGCCAACTAAGGTTATTCTTTGTTTAAGATTTTATGGAGTATAATTCGTGTCTACCTAAAGCGTGAGTTACATGAGTCAAAAGCGTGAGTTATTCGATGATATGAGTCTTATTCATGGGATGGTTGGGAAGGTAATTAACCACACTTATGATTTTAATTTATTTGTTTTGTTTATTTTTATTTTACACCAATTTATATCCCAAATATTATCCATACCCTATATCATTCTTCATCCAAACCTTTGATTTATTTGAGATTAGGGATTTGAGCAATCTTAAGTATCGTAGTTGTGGATTCGATTATGTATTTATGATTTTTTCGCCCTTTTTGATATAATATTATTGGTGAAGATTACTTGGTCCTATCTTTAGCCTATTCGAGTTAAGGAATTGAGCAATTGCGAGTATCGTGGTCGTGGATTCGATCATGTATTCGTGATTTTGTCGCCTTTTCTGGAATATGAGATCGATAGAGATTAAAAAGGATGATCAACCCTTAACCAACAAACCCTTTTTACCGCTTTAGACTTGTTACTCTTTAGCTTTAGTGGGGGAGATGTGTATACTTGTCAAGCTTATGATAGAATATTCGTCACAACTAGCAACTAAACGATTTAGAATTGTTTTATATTGAAAGATTATGTTGTTTCTACTTCGTTAAGTGGTTGGTTGTGTGATTATGATAAAATGAATACGTGCTTAACTATTAAAACCAAATCCTAATACCTTTTAGGATACATTTTCATAAGATTAAATCTAAGGTTTACTTGGGGACAAGTAAAGTTCAAGTGGGGGGATATTTGATGAACTCAAATAAGTACATTTTATTATCATCATTTATCCGATTTATTTAACTTGTTTTACTTTATTATGTATGAGAATCGGTGCTTTAATGTTTACTTTAGTGATTCTTAGGTAAAAACAGGTAAAAGGTGAAACTTGGCGATTTTGGACTGATTATGGAGCGAAATGAGCAAGATGTCAAAAGTCTACTGAAACCCAGAAGATGCACCGTATCTCACTCAACAAATACGCAGCAATATCATACTTAGATGAATTCGAAGACCATTGCCTGACTTTGAAGAATGCGCCGCATGGAATTCTACCATGCGCCGCATATGAAACTTTGGTCAAAGAAGAAGATCAAGCTCGTTCTACTCCAGATACGCCGCATTACACAATTGACGTATGGCATATCAAGATCAAGACTTCACCAGAAACAATCCAAGACAACTGAAGGACATGCGCCGCATAAAGATTCAAGTTACGCCGCATCTAAAGGCGGTGTACGAATATTCCAGAATATAATAAGCTTGGACCCCACACGAAGTTAAGTCAATGCGCCGCATCTCATCATTACATGCGCCGCATCGAACCCTCAGACAGAAACTATAAATACCCCAAGTCCTAGACGAATTTGGTGTGCACCATAATGATGCGTGGGTTTTGCAACCTTTGCACTTAGGTTTTACCTCTCAAGGGATCTTGAGAAGCTTACAACCCCCACCAGGCAGTGTACCTGATCGATGTAGTATAGCGAAGTGGCAAGTACCGGGGGATTGATTGTTCTCTCGGGGAATAGTGTCGTTAGGCTTGAAAAGCTACTCTAATTAGGTCTAGGGGTTGAGGGATGATTCTTTTTGTATTTTTATATTTTATGAAAGCAAGTAAAAATCTCGGTTTTTGGAAGAGTGGGCAGAATTAGTTGCTAGTCAACTAACCCAATTAACTACTTTTGCAATTAAAATAAAATAACTAGAAAATATAAATGGTTGTGAAACTTATGAGAGAAATATGTGTTTACTTAGATTTCCTTACTCCCTAACTATCTTTTATATGTTAATTGGTTTGTTGTAATTGTGTGGATGACGGGTTGTATTCCTTTAAACCATTCGTAGGGCCGTGTACGATCTTCCCTAACTCTATAAGCTCCTACTTCACTCCTATGTCGAGCCGACTAAAAGCTCCTAACATGGGATCATTAGAATTCGCTCATGCATTAAATACAACCAAATAATCGTAGTACACATCCGATTCATGTTTCTTAAGACGTTCAAGCAAGTTACCGTATAGGAGGTTAGCCAGTTTTCTTAAGCCTAACATCGACTTCACCCACCCACAATAATCACAAACAAACCAACAACATATAATCAATAGCTAGGTTTCTTTAGATCCAAGCAAACACAATAAACACCTAGCCTAGCATGTTAATTGAAAGACAAGCATAAGATATAATCACACAATACATAGACATATTGAATGATTTGGAAAGGACTTATCTTCAATTAAGCATCCAAGTTTCAAGGGTGGAAAACCCTCAAAAATACAGTAGAAAAACGAGCTAGGGTTTTTTCCCCAAAAGTTGCACACTAATGAATGAAAATTAGACGAATATATATAGAATTTACAATCTGACGGCGTCACCTTATAGGGCGTGACGCCGTCACCTCGCCGCCAAAACACTATTCGGATTGCTCAGACCCACTTCTGACGCCGTCCCCTTCTATTCTTCTCTGGGCCGTCTCCCTTTAGCTTATAACGTGACGACCTACATTTTGTAACACGTGACGCCGTCACGTATTAAATCTCCAAAATCTTTCTGGGGCGTCTAGTGTAAAAATCATCCACCTTGTTGTCAAAGCGTGACGCCGTCACCTGGTAGAGCGTGACGCCATCAGGTACAATTTTCAGCATATTTTGAGATTTGCGTTTTTCTTCACTTTTATGCTCCAAAAACGTCCAAAATGCTTCCTTTTTCAGATTTCATCTCCAAAGTACTTAAAATGACAAAAGGAACGATTTAAGGCAATATTTGATCAAATAATTATGGATTAGGGCTTAAATGACCCCCTAAAAGCGTAACACTTTTCGCCTCATCAAATACCCTTACACTAGAGATTTGCTTGTCCTCAAGCAAATGCGCTTTTATTCCAATCAAAATATGAGCTAGGGGTCATTTAACACGAATATAAAAGTAATTACAACAAATAGTTATTCAATCCTAGTCATAACAAGCACGTAAATCATACACTAGCACCTCACAAATAGTGTTTGGATACTCTCATCTCTCGGGTGTTATAAACCTATATAACTAAATGGAAATGAAGAAATATCACTCACTACCTGTCATAGCAAATAAATTACCATAGGCTTGGGAAAGGATCAAAAACCTCCTCCACTAGGCATAAGCACCTAAGATAAACTATCAAAGAGGGCTTTACAAAACCCTAGTCATTTTATCATGAATTCATCATCTAAATCCAATCTAACCATTGGATTTTGATTTTGTTTTTAGATCCTTATTCTACTATTCATTACACACATTTACATAGAATTTCATCCGTTGATCTTTTCTTAATAATCCCCAATTCATAATTCTGTTTACACACACTATTTTATTTCTTCACGTTACAATAATCTTCTTTTTTCATCCTCTATTTCACATGTAATTCCTTAATCATGTTGGAACCTGATCCTACTGCCTCAAGTATGGATCCACCTCCTAAACCTTCTGATGAATTTGTCCAACCTAAAAAATCAAATAAACCTAATGTCTCTAATAAATCTCGTAATATCAAAAAGAATTTGAAGAAGAATAGCTTTAAAGGAGCTGGTAGAGCCAAGAGTGTTGGTGATTTGGATGCTGCTAGTGAAGGTATGGATTCTATGGAAGGTGTTGAGAAAGGGTTTGGGGATACTAGTGAAGATCCTTTGATTTCAAAGGGGGTTTCACAAGTGAGTTCTGTTGGGAATGTTTCTGGGGGAATGATGGATAGTGAGGGCTCTGTTGATGCTGTGAATGGTAGCAAGGTTGCTGATGTGGGTATAATGGAAGCTGGTTCTACTACTGAAATGAGTAATGGTAAGAATTCTAATGCTAATGTGTCTAATATTGATGTTGAGATGCCTGTTCCAGTGCATTTAAATCCTATTTTGAATCCTGATATTGGGGGTAAAGGGCTTAATAATGATAATGTTAGGAATGTTGGTGTTGGTGGGACTGTGGGTAATAGTGGAGGAGCTAATCCTAGTGTTCAGGCTAGTGAGAATCAGTGTGGGCATGCTAATATTGATTCTGCTAAAGCTGCTGCTACTGGTGCTTACACTAGAACTACACTGTCTTTTGCTAGTGCTCTACAGAATATGGTTGATAATGGTAGTAATAAGTTGAGGTTGTATCCTCTCTCTGTTAATGAAGAAGGTAAGGAGGTTGTTGATTTAGATCCTTTGATTGCTGAGGGTAATAAGCTGTGGGACTTGACTCTAGTTGGGTATTTTGTTGGGATGAAAATGAGTTATAGAGAGATTTCTTGGCATCTTAGGAGGATGTGGAGGCTGTATGGGCTTGATAAAATTATTACCATGGATAATGGTTTGTACTATCTTAAGTTTAACTCCATGGAAGGTATGCAAACTGTTATTGAAAATGGGCCATGGCTTGTGGATCAAAAGCCATTATTTCTTCATAAGTGGGAAGCTGGTCTTTGTCTTGTCAATCCAGAGCCCACAAAAGTTCCTCTATGGGTTAGAATTTTCAATGTTCCTCTTGAAGCATGGAATGTGGAAGGTATAAGTAGAATTGCTAGTAGAATTGGCACTCCTATTCTTATGGATAGAATTACTACTTCTATGTGTGAGAATGCTTTTGGGAGAGCTACTTTTGCTAGAGTCCTAGTAGAAGTTGATGCTGCAAAGGGTCTACCTGGATGTATTGAGGTTTGTTATAAAAGTCTTGGTAAGTCTACGAGTCTTGGGGTTGAATATGCTTGGAGTCCACCTGTGTGCTCTCATTGTAAGGTTTTTGGGCACAGTTTTGAAGCTTGCACTAAGAGGGAATTGACTGAGGATGAGGTTGCAAAGATGAATGAAATCAATGCTCAACAAGCTCATAAGGCTAGTGGTGGTGTGAAAGCTGATGATACCTGGAAAACAGTTTCTTACAAGAAAGCTGTAAACAATGGAGATGATAGTAATCAGAATTTTAACTACCAATTTGCTAATAGAGGGCCTTATAATACTAGAAGTTATGCTGCTAGAGGAAGGGGTGGTTTTACTGGTAGAGGGGGTTACAAAAATGTTCAAAAAGGTGAGAATTCCAAATCTGCTTCTACTCAGAATGAACCTGTGATGAATAAAAGTAGTGATGAGAATGGTGGGTTTGAAAGTGTTGCTAAGAAGAACAAGACAACAGTAAGGAGAATGCTCAAAAGAAGAATGTTAGTAAGCAAGAAGTCAAAACTCAGAATAGGTATTCTACTTTGGTGGATGCTGATGAAGATGTGAGTATGGTTGAAGAACATGCAGATGGTAATGGGGATGGGAAGGGTGTTGACTCTAGCAGTAGTATTCAAGTGTTAAAGAAGAAAATAGTTGATTTGGAAAAGGAAATTGTGGAAGGCAACAGAAATATTGGATCTACTGCAAACAATAGAGCTAAGGATATGGTTGAGGAAAGAATAAAGAAGACTGGTCAATCTAGCAATGTTGCTCTCTCTGGCCTTTATGATGAAATGTACAGAGAAGAGTTAGGTAGAATTCAAAATCTTACTTCCTGTAAGCAACTGCTTGAAGTAGATCTCTTTTCTATTCTTAACATTCCCTTTACTAATGATATAAAGAATCAGTGGACAGAGGAAATGTTGGAATATTATAGTAGGCTGATGAATAGAAATGGAAAGGGTCAAAGTAGTAGTAGTGGTACTGATGCTATGATGGAGGAAGTAGCTGAAGATGCCTCTGCTCATGCTGCTTTTATGACTCAGAATAAAGTTTCTAATGTGGTGGATACTAGTTTTACTCAGATGCAGGGTGGGATTGCATCAAACACTACTTCTGTTTAATGGGGATAAAAATAGCTTCATGGAACATTAGAGGTATGTCTGAAACCTCTAAGCAAGATGAAGTTAGGAATCTTATTATTAATAATAGTATTGGCATGTGTGGTATTGTGGAAACTAGGCTGAACAAGAAAGCTGTTAGTTCAGTTTGTGTAAATATTATGGATAATTGGAATTAGGAATCTAATAGTGTGGAGAGCAGCAAAGGATGTAGGATAATAGTTGGCTGGAATCCTAATATCTTTTCTGCTTCTATGCTTTCTAAGAGTGATCAAGTTATTCACTTCTTAGTTACTGCTATTGATAGTGGCAAAATTATGTATGTCTCTTTCATTTATGGGGAAAACAATGTTAAGGCCAGGCGTAATCTTTGGAATAATCTTGAAGATCATAAGGGTGCAGCTGGTAATTACCCTTGGGTTCTCCTTGGTGATTTTAACATCACTTTGTTTGATGATGAGTACTCAAAGGGAAATATCAACAATAATTATGGTGTGCAGGATTTCAGAGATTGTGTTGAATCTTTGGAGATGGAGGATATNACAAGCTCATAAGGCTAGTGGTGGTGTGAAAGCTGATGATACCTGGAAAACAGTTTCTTATAAGAAAGCTGTAAACAATGGAGATGATAGTAATCAGAATTTTAACTACCAATTTGCTAATAGAGGGCCTTATAATACTAGAAGTTATGCTGCTAGAGGAAGGGGTGGTTTTACTGGTAGAGGGGGTTACAAAAATGTTCAAAAAGGTGAGAATTCCAAATCTGCTTCTACTCAGAATGAACTGTGATGAATAAAAGTAGTGATGAGAATGGTGGGTTTGAAAGTGTTGCTAAGAAGAACAAAACAACCAGTAAGGAGAATGCTCAAAAGAAGAATGTTAGTAAGCAAGAAGTCAAAACTCAGAATAGGTATTCTACTTTGGTGGATGCTGAAGAAGATGTGAGTATGGTTGAAGAACATGCAGATGGTAATGGGGATGGGAAGGGTGTTGACTCCAGCAGTAGTATTTCAAGTGTTAAAGAAGAAAATAGTTGATTTGGAAAAGGAAATTGTGGAAGGCAACAGAAATATTGGATCTACTGCAAACAATAGAGCTAAGGATATGGTTGAGGAAAGAATAAAGAAGACTGGGCAATCAAGCAATGTTGCTCTCTCTGGCCTTTATGATGAAATGTACAGAGAAGAGTTAGGTAGAATTCAGAATCTTACTTCCTGTAAGCAACTGCTTGAAGTAGATCTTTTTTCTATTCTTAACATTCCCTTTACTAATGATATAAAGAATCAGTGGACAGAGGAAATGTTGGAATATTATAGTAGGCTGATGAATAGAAATGGAAAGGGTCAAAGTAATAGTAGTGGTACTGATGCTATGATGGAGGAAGTAGCTGAAGATGCCTCTGCTCATGCTGCTTTTATGACTCAGAATAAAGTTTCTAATGTGGCGGATACTAGTTTTACTCAGATGCAGGGTGAGATTGCATCTAACACTACTTCTGTTTAATGGGGATAAAAATAGCTTCATGGAACATTAGAGGTATGTCTGAAACCTCTAAGCAAGATGAAGTTAGGAATCTTATTATTAATAATAGTATTGGCATGTGTGGTATTGTGGAAACTAGGCTGAACAAGAAAGCTGTTAGTTCAGTTTGTGTAAATATTATGGATAATTGGAATTGGGAATCTAATAGTGTGGAGAGCAGCAAAGGATGTAGGATAATAGTTGGCTGGAATCCTAATATCTTTTCTGCTTCTATGCTTTCTAAGAGTGATCAAGTTATTCACTTCTTAGTTACTGCTATTGATAGTGGCAAAATTATGTATGTCTCTTTCATTTATGGGGAAAACAATGTTAAGGCCAGGCGTAATCTTTGGAATAATCTTGAAGATCATAAGGGTGTAGCTGGTAATTACCCTTGGGTTCTCCTTGGTGATTTTAACATCACTTTGTTTGATGATGAGTACTCTAAGGGAAATATCAACAATAATTATGGTGTGCAGGATTTCAGAGATTGTGTTGAATCTTTGGAGATGGAGGATGTCCCTATGACAGGGATGTTTTTCACATGGATCCAAAAGATGAAAGATCCTGAGTTGGGAATTTTAAAGAAGTTAGATAGAATTATGGGTAACTGTCACTTCTTAGATGAGTTTAAGGCTTGTAGTGCCAATTTTCTTCCATTCCTTATATCTGATCATAGCCCTGCTCTTCTCACCATTAATGAAGTTACTTCTAAAAAGCCCAAGCCTTTTAGGTTTATGAATTTTCTGGCTGACAAGCCTGATTTTATGAAGACTGTTAAAGATAATTGGGCTGTTCCTGTTGCTGGTTTTGATATGTTTGTTTTGGCCAGAAGACTTAAGTTTATGAAGAAACACATGAGAAAGATGAACAGGGCAAATGGGAATGTTTTTGATAATGTTAAAAAGCTTAAAGTTGAGTTGCAGAGGGTTCAAATGGAGTTAGATAAGTTTCCTAATAGTTAGTCTCAGAGAAGAGGAAATGGTGTATTATAATGCTTATAGGAGTGCATGTATGGATGAAGAAAAGTTCTTAAAGCAAAAATCCAAGATTGAATGGCTTAAAGAAGGGGACCAGAACAATGCTTACTTTCACAATGCAATTAAAGGAAGACTGAGCAAAAATAGGGTTGACTCTATTCATGATGATGATGGCAATTGCTTTACTGGTCCTGATGTAGCTGGTAAATTTGTGCAACATTTCCAAAGTATTTTTGGAATTGAAGGTGAGACCTACCCTGTTGATGACCCTGTTGGTTTGTTCTCTAAAAGAATCTCTCATGAACAAGCCTTGAAGATGATCAGGCCTTTTTCTAATGATGAGATAAAGTCTGCCATTTTTGATATTGAAGACAATAAGGCTCCAGGGCCTGATGGCTTTACTTCCAGATTCTTCAAAGCTTCTTGGGACATTGTTGGAAGTGATGTATGTAAGGCTGTTAAAGAGTTCTTCCATAGTGGTAAAATGCTTGGGGAGTTAAACACAACTATTATTTCTCTTGTCCCAAAGATTAAGAATCCTAGAAAAGTGTCAGATTATAGGCCTATTGCATGTTGTGGAGTTGTTTATAAATGCATTAGTAAGGTGCTTACAAACAGAATAAAAGTTGTTCTTAATGACTTGGTGGACTGCAATCAGGGTGCTTTTATAAGTGGAAGACAAATATGTGACAATATTCTTTTAATTCAAGAGCTCATGAATGGATATAATTGGAAAAAGATGAAGGTTAAAAGATGTGCCTTCAAAGTGGATATTCAGAAAGCTTATGACACAGTCTCTTGGGACTTTTTGAAGTTGTGTCTTGAGCAATTTGGTTTTCACAAAAAGATGGTGCACTGGATTATGGTCTGCCTTTCCACAGCTTCTTTCTCTATCAATGTTAATGGTGATTCTTATGGGTTTTTTAAAGCCAAAAGAGGTCTAAGGCAAGGTGATCCCATTTCACCTTACCTCTTTACTCTCATTATGGAGGCTTTTAATCTCATGGTGAAAAGACAGATTGAATTGGAAAGCAAGTTTAAATACCATTGGGGGTGCAAGGAAATGGGAATAACTCACCTATGCTTTGCAGATGATCTAATGCTTCTATGTCATGCTGATATGCACTCTGCATCTGTTCTTAGGAGAGCCTTGGATGAATTCAGCCTAACTTCTGGTCTCTATGCTAGCATGGCCAAAAGTACTGCCTACTTTGGTAATGTTCCTGAGGAAGTGAAATGTAGAATTCTCATGGTTATGCCTTTCAATGAAGGTAGTCTGCCAGCTAAGTACCTTGGTGTTCCTCTGGCTTCCAGGAAGCTATATAAAGAGGACTGCAAATTTCTTATTGAAGGTGTCAGAAAGAGAATCAATGATTGGAAGAATAAGTGTCTTTCCTATGCTGGAAGACTTCAGCTTATTGCCTATGTTCTATCCTCTCTACAGGTATATTGGGCTTCCATATTCATTCTTCCTATTAATGTCTGTGATACTATTGATAAGATGCTTAAGAACTTTCTATGGTCTGGGAGTGAAAAGGACATGGGTATTGCTAGTGTCTCATGGAAAGATATTTGTATGCCTAAGAGTCAAGGTGGTCTTGGTCTTAAACCTTTACAAAAATGGAATGAAGCCCTAATGTCTAAGCACTTGTGGAATATTGTTGCTAATAAAGGTTCTGTGTGGGTTAGATGGGTGAATCTGTATTGGCTTAAGGGTAAGAGTTTGTGGAGTTTAGATCCTAATATGACAGCTTCTTGGTGCTGGAAACAATTTCTTGGTCTTAGGGATAACATAAGGAGTTTTATAAGAGCCAAAATTGGTAATGGACAAACTTGCAATATATGGTTTGACCAATGGCATGATAAGGGTCCTCTTAGCAAAGTGATTGATCATAGTACTATTGTGCAGTATAGTTTCTGTCTTAAAGCTAAAATTAAAGATTTGATTGATGGTTCTGTTTGGAAGTGGCCAAGGGACTGGGTTAATATGTTCACTGAATGTTCTTAATGTTCCTGTTCCTTCTCTGAATAATGATATGGATGATAGAGCTGTTTGGGTAAACAACAAGGGTAGAGAAAAAAGGTTTAGTGTGAAAGAAGTTTGGAAAGTGATGAGAAGTAATGCTCCTAAGGTTATTTGGTTCAAGCATGTGTGGTTCTCCCAGTGTGTCCCTAGGCACTCCTTTGTGCTGTGGATGGCTCTTAAAGGCAAGTTAAAAACTCAAGATAGATTGTCTAGATGGCTTAACATTAATGATATGTCATGTCCTTTTTGTAACTCTTGCAAGGACTCCCACAGTCATCTTTTCTTTGAATGTACTTACTCCAGAAGACTATGGGAAAGATTAAAAGCTGTGGCAAAGCTTGATGATATTTCCTATGTTTGGGGTGAAGTGGTTTCTGGCATAGTTAACAAGACTGCTAGTAACAAAATATGGAGTATAATTCAGAGACTTGCTTTTGGTGCAGTGGTATACTTCATTTGGCAGGAAAGGAATTTCAGACTGTTCCAGAGATCATCAAGGTCTGAAGATTGCTTGTTTTCTATCATCTTTGAAACTGTTAGGCTTAGAATTATGGGTTTAAAAATTCTCAAAGCTTCCACTGATGTTAAAGAAGCTTCTTTGATTTGGAATTTTCCCCTGAAGTTGAGCCATGAGGATTGTAATATGTTCTTATGATTAGTTGGGCCTTTTTATGTCACCAGCACAATTTCTTGAAGAAGATGTGTTGTGATTGGAGGAATGTGGTTAGTACTGGAATGTGGGGCTGCAATAAGATTTTTATGGTTAATATTTGTTTTGCAAAGGATGTCTGGGTTTGTTCATGATTATGGGCTGGATTTGAATGCATTCACTCTTGGATGGTGGAGTTTGTTTTGGGCTTTATTTCTTGTCAGCCTTGCTTCTGGATTTGGTTTCTTTAGTATCTGGTGTTGTTTGGGTCTAGTTGTTGGTGGACCCATTCTTATTTTCTAGTGCATCTAGTTTTAGTATTAGTTGTGTTTTGAATTGGTTATGTACTAGCCCACCTTATGCTCCATGAGTATGTTCATGGTTGCCATGGGTCGGTTTCTGTTTATATTTTTTGGTGGCTATAATATTTACCTTTAAAAAAAAAATAAATAAAAAAAGAAAAAAAAAGGGCTTTACAAAGGGATGTAATNTCACTACCTGTCATAGCAAATAGATTACCATAGGCTTGGGAAAGGATCAAAAACCTCCTCCACTAGGCGTAAGCACCTAAGATAAACTATCAAAAAGGGCTTTACAAAGGGTTATAATGTTAGGTGTAGGGATATGATGAACACGGTTTGGTTAGAATAAAGGGTATTTTTAGTGGTGGCGAGTTAATTATCTTGATCAAATACATGCAAAATGCGGCGTTGCTAAGCCAAGACTCGACTCGACTTAAGCTAAAAAGAATAATACATAAACATAAATAAAGTTAAAAATGAAACGGGATGGTAGTCCGTATGTTTTTTTCTACTTTTCTTTTTCCAATTTTTTTTGTTTTTCTTGTTTTTCGATTTTATTTTTTATTTATTATTATTTTTTTTTCATTCACTCTTGCCCTACCATCCAAAATAATACATCATTGGGGCCTCGGTTCTCCCCTTACACTTGAACTTTTACATACTTTACAATTAACTATTCTAATGACTCGAATTAAGATAGTTGAAAATCTTGGAGTACTTTAAGATATTAACGCACATATGGGGGTAATAAATGATGTCTTCCCCATTACTCCATTATATTAGTACTTTACCCATGAGTCCCAATCATCCCAAAACAATATGTACAAGGATATGACTCGACTTAGCAACCATGTAAGTAATAAGACAATTAACTAAGGGTTTAAACAAATGTTGTCACACTAATGCACTAAAGGTGAGTGCATACAAGGTAGGCTAAGGCGATTTGGGTGTCCATTTGGGGTGGATTGTAAACAAATTCTTGCTTTAAGTAAAATGCTTAAAGTTAGAAATGAAAAGATAGGCTCTGAGGGGTGTACTAGGGGTATCATGTACTAAAAATGAGTACAACACTAAGGTGTGGGAGAATTACTTGACTAATGAAGTCAATGTAATTATATTACGGGTGTAGAACATAGGTTATCCTAATGCCTCTTATCATCTAGTAAATCTAACTACACGAATGTAGTCTCACTTGTGGATTTGGGATGGTCCTAACGCAAGTTCTAGAATCTATAAACTACCGGTACACACACAAGCATCAAAGATAAATGTTTTTCCTAACAATTCTAGGGGCGTACCTCACATATTTGGGGAAAATTTTTGAGTGGTACGTTTTTTTGCTAGTAATACAATTCCCTATCCATGAGACGCTTATTAAGATCAAAGTTTCACTCCTATATGTTGTAAAAAATTTTAAATTTGCGCTAAAATTGCCCTAACAAATATTTCTCTTGGTTTTATTACACAAATACGATTAAACAAAATAAAAATCAAATGTAATTGTATTTTCTAAGGTGTCTTCATTTACCCCCTTTACACTTAAACCGAACATTGTCCCCAATGTTCACATAAAAGATGTAAAAGTAGAAAAGAAAGAATGAAACAAATACTCCCCTGATTCGTTTGATGTGGATCGTGTGGTAACATGGTTAGATCTTCTTCAAAGATGATGTAAAAAGCTCCAAGCTTAAAGTGACGCCAAAAGCTCGATGTCATGAACTTGATTCCATGTTCATCTTCTTGTCCAAAATAACCTGTTAAACCTGAGAAAACAATCTAGGCAAACCTTGCGTAAAATCGGCGGCAAATTCTATATTATGGATATAATGCTTCTGGAATGAAAGTTTTGTAGATTCCTGGAATTAAAGATGCAGTAATTTTTATAGTCCGGCAGAAAAACTAAGGGTGCGTTTGGTATGCTACCCGGAATCACTATGGATATGAGTTTGATTAGAGGGAGTTATGGGATTGAAGATATCATTTCCATTGTTTTCGATTGGTATACAATTTGTGCTATGCATATCAAATAGTGGTCCCCATCCAAGTGAGTGGAAGGACTATATGATGACAATTAAAAATATGGGCCCACTGGAATGTGTAATGAAAGGTACCTAGTACTAGTGGAATGGATCTCTAGGTGTGCTATGATAGTTTGATTACCAAATCTTGAACCAAACAAATGAAATCACTATGAAAGTCATAGTTTGATTCCCATTAACGTATACCAAACGCACCCTAAATTTTAAAAAACATTTTCTGGAATCAAAGCCTGACGCCGTCAGGGTTTAACGCCTGACGCCGTCAGAATTGATCTTACAGAATCCTTATGTTTAGTTTCCGGAAAATTTCTTGAAAAACAATTACCTTAATTCCTGGAATCCTGTAAAATTTCGTCATGACTCGATACAAGCATTTGACTCGAACAAATACTAATATGTATGTTTATTTTATATCGCTACAATTCATGTTCCATTCGTTCTTATAAACAAATTTAGATTTCCCTTACACTTATCTTTTGCAAAATACCTTTATATGTAGTTAAGACGAAGTTAAAATCAAAATAAAGCATTTTCACAATTTTAATTTGAAACATGAATCACTAACAATAAAAATAGAACATACATACGGAAACAAACAAAATCAAATAAATAAACAAACAAATAAAATTTGGCTCGCAACGTAAATAGACAACCATGATTATGATAAAAATAAATCGTCCAAGGGCCAACAGAGGCCAAATCCTACATGCATGAAAGTAAATTGTTCGAGGGCCAACAGAGGCCAAATCCTAAGCTATTACAGACTGAATTGTTTTAAAGCATACATCATAAATAAATTGTTTCAAATACAACCAAGGAAATCATAAAACATCACTGGCGTGGGGGACCGTAGCGGTAATCATAACCAGGAGGGAGATGCCCATAATACCCATAAGGTGGGTAATCCTGCTCACGTACAGGGAAAGGGTCGTTGATTTAAATAATGCATAAAAACGTTATTTATATTTTTCGATATCTCTACGTTTTGACGATCACAAAATGTAAAATCATTAAACGTAAGATTACTACGTAAACAAGTATTAAGTTAGTTTATATCATTTTATCCAACTTAATCACTTAAGGTATGAATAAACAAGTGCTTAATACATCTCATGATCAAAGGGGTATTTAATTAATTATTACAAAGTTTATTAAATAATATAAACATATTATATATTTTTGAAAAACACTTTTGGTAATAAAAGAAAATGTTTAAATCATACTAAATATATGAATTCAAATTTTTAACCAAAATCAGTTAGTTTTTCACCAAATAAACTTTCCCCACTAAAAGACAGAAAATCTGGCCGTTACAGCTGGGCGGCCCCCTTAATTTTAAGGGGGCCGGCCATGAATTAAGGGGGCCGGCCACGCTCCTCTGTCAGAATCTGTCAGAAATTTTCTCCTATAAATACCACCTCAAACCTGGTATTTTTCTCACCTTTTGCACGAAAATTTTCAGATCTAAATCTCTCTAAACATCTTCTAAAACCCTTTGATCACTAGATTATTAATCCTTGTTTCAAGTGATTCAATCCCTTCTCATCCATCCTCATCCAAAGTGCAAAAGAAGAATACTCCTTCAACAACCAAGTTTAAGAAGTATTGTAGATTAGTTGTGTACATTGTGTAAATTATTTGTGTAGTTGTGTTGTGCTTGTAATAAGTAGTTTTAGGAGAAGTAGAAGTTGTGTAGAGAAGAAGAAGTTGTGAAGTGGTGTGAAGTAGTGAAGAAGGTGTGGTGTGTACTAGTAGTGAAGAAGTTGTGAAGAGTCGTGAGATTGGTTCTAGCTAGGATTAGAACCCGACATCTAGCTTTGTGTCGTTAAGCCGGTGTAAGCGAAAGTTGTGTAAGGTTTCTCCGCCACAAGGGAGTTTGTTGACATAGTGAAGAAAACTCTCGAGTAGGTGACTCGGGGAGTGGAGTAGGAACAAGGAAGGTGACCTTGTAGCCGAACCACTATAAATTCTTGTGTTGTGGTTTGATCTTTCTAACTCTTTTCTTTCATTACTTATTTACTTATACTATATTTGCTTAGTTAGTTAGTAACTATATAATTGTTCATATAGTGCAAGTATTGAATTCACATAAACTAGAATCGAAGTTTTTAAAACAAACTTGTTTTTGTAAATTATAAAACGGACGTAAAACTATTCAACCCCCCTTCTAGTTTTCCACAATTGTTATCAAGAGCCACGTCAAACAAGATTTTTAAAATATATTGTATTTTAAAACTTGAATCGATCTATGGAATCGGAAAAATATTTAGAAGGGCAATCTATACAAAGACCACCACTATTTGAAAGTGATGGATTTTTATATTGGAAAAATCGATTCGAAACTTATGTAAAATCAAAGGATCTAGATCTTTGGCATGTTATTACTAATGGTGATTTTCTTCCTTTACAATATAATCCCGAAACAAAAAAGGATGAACTTGTTTCTTATGAAAAACAAAACGATGATTTGAAAAAGAAACTTTTTAAAAATAATGAGGCTAAAATGGTGATTTATAATGCGTTACCACGCAAAGAATATGAAAGAATTTTTATGTGTAATACCGCAAAAGAAATTTGGAATTCTTTACTAATCACTCACCAAGGTAATAGTCAAGTCAAAGATAATAAAATAGATCTTCTAGTATAACAATAAGAACAATTCACGATTCCGGAAGAGGAATCGATAGATAATGCTTTTGCTAGATTTAACACAATCATCACAAGTTTAAAAGCACTTGATGAGAATTTTTCTAGCAAGAATTTTGTAAGGAAATTTCTTAGGGCTCTCCATCCAAAGTGGCGTGCTAAGGTGACGGCTATTGAAGAATCAAAGAATCTATCAACTCTACAACTTGATGAACTAATCGGAAACTTGAAAGTACATGAAGGCCTTCATAGTGTGGAGATCCAAACCATCTCATTGGTGAGTGTCCGAAATTGTCAAGAAGTCAAAATCATAAGGCCTTCGTAGGAGGAGCATGGAGCGATAGTGACAACGATAAAAAAGAGACAACAAGAGAAGAGAAGTGTCTCATGGCTAAGGCATCCGATGAGGTAAGTTCCGAAACCGAATACTATAGTGATGATAATTTATCCTTAGATGAAAAAGACTTAGATAGCGAATATAGGATACTATGCAAAGTAGGACAAAAAGTAATGGCTAAAATAAACTACTAAAACAAACTAACAATCAACTAAAAGATGAAATACTTGAGTTAAAAACTAAACTAAATAATCTAGAAAAAGGTAAAGAAAGTTTAAGTGAATGTAAAAAATTAATTGTTGAAAAAGAAAATAAACAACTTAAGGAAGAAATTAATAAACTAGAGAAATTCGAAAATAGTAGTAAATCACTTAGAAAACTAATTAGCGCTCAAAGATCATCCGGAGATAAAAACGGCTTAGGATATAATACAAACGAAGAATCAACTAGTAAAACAAAAAGTGTAAAATTCGAAAGTGAAACTAGTGAATCAAAACCATTAGAATCAAAACCGAAGTACATACTTTTAAAAGATAGATTAGTACCCATTGCTAGTGATGAGGAAGTTAAAAGCTTTCGTAAATCATCTTTAAAACCCGAGGCCGAACCTTTTAAACCAAAAATAAGGTCCAAAACTCCACCACCTAGAAAACAAATAAGTTCTCATCCTAGGTCTAAAATTCCTCAAACTAGCGTAAACCAAAATAGACGAAACTTTAACAATAATCATCAAATGTGGAACTTCAATCCTTGGGGGATGTTTCCACCATATATACACCCAAGTCAAATACAATTTGCACCTATTTGTATCTATTTAGTGATCAGTCCGCTAGTTTCTTTGATCCCACTCGGTGTTCCTTTTCCATTTGCTTCCAATAGTTCGACCTATCCAGAAAAATTGTCGGCCTACGAATCTAATGGGGTCCTATCTTCTAGCGGCTAGTGATTTAGGCGCTCGCTCAATGATTTATCATTTTGGAACCGTTGTCCTACATTAAATGATCTTTCAAATTGGTCAAGACTCTCTAGTTTATGGCCACTTCTCTATGGTACCAGTTGTTGCTTCATTGAATTTGCTTCACTAATAGGCTCACGATTCGACTTTGATCGTTATGGACTAGTACCAAGATCGAGTCCTAGACAAGCGGACCTTATTTTAACAGCCGGAACAGTAACAATGAAAATGGCCCCCTCCTTAGTGAGATTATACGAGCAAATGCCTGAACCAAAATATGTTATTGCTATGGTAGCACGGCTCCTCCTTCGAATGAAATTGAATGGGATCCAGAGAGACCATGTCTTCATGTAGGCTACTAAATAACATATAACACTTATGAAACTTGTGGTATGGATCGAATAGAAAAGAAAGAAAGAAGAAAGTTAGAGAGAGAAGTTAGAGAGAGGAAGTTGGGAACCTTGAGAGAAAAACCAAAAAAAAAAGAAAATCGATTATGAGAAGGTTCAACCCTCTCCAAGGATGGAGAGGGCTATTTATATGTACATGGTGTTGCTTGCCTCTACTAGGCTGTGGATCGGGCTAACAGTGGGTAAAGACCCGACCCGACTCCACAAATACTAACTAATACTAATCTACGTATTAACTACTATTATAAATACTACGAGCTACACAATGCTTAATAGTACTTGGGGTGACCGAATCTTTTATAAGAAAAATCGTATTCCTAACAATCTCCCCCTAAGGGAGGTCACCCCAGAAATTAAATCTTGAATTCTTGCATTGAGATCTTTGTCGATATCTTTGTAGCTCGTAGTTGTTGATTCTTCAATGTAAAGTACTTTGTGCTTTCAGCAGCGGACTCTAGATGACTTGCTTGATGTGTAGGATGATCTTTGGTATTTCTTCGTGTTCATCATCCAAATTAAGTAGCTTCAAGTCATCTTTGAGTGGAAGTGTCTCTTTGTGATGTTGTGATTGTCTTTGTGTTGTCATGCTCACGCTTTTCTGGATCATGATCTTCTTTATCAGAGTTGTGGAAGCATAGTTGAAGCCCATTCCATGATCATGATTTCTTTAGACTTGATGTTGAAGTGTGAGCATGAGATGATGAATCGGCATCTTTTCAGCAATCAGCACCAATCGTCATCTTCTTTGTTTCTGGTGGGAATACGCCTTTCCAACATGCCCATACATCTTTGATGAGTGAATTTCCATGGTTGAGTAGTTCTGACGGCTCCTTTTAGATGTCGGTATGAGCATGTGGAACTGGAGTGATGGTGGTGGATGATGATAAGTTCGGTATGTTGAGCTGCATAAAACTTGGTTAGTAATAAACATACCAGCACTTACAAGTTCGGACTTCGAGATCGTCAACAGCATAGTGTGAAGACTTTCTCTAATCCTTACTAAGGCCGTTCCTAATCGGATGCCCCCGAAAGGGCTTTCACTGACATACCGAAGTACACCAACGATTAGGTGAGTCGCTGGAGATCACCCCACGACTGTAGACCTTTTGGAACACCACCGTACACACTAAGCGTAACCCACAAGAGATTACCGAAGTGACCTGCTGTCAGGGCTGTTTGATGTTGACCCTGGCAGGAGTTTCCACTCAATCATTGGGAAATACTTATGTATATTCCCTCATAAGTGTTCTTGGCAGATTGCTAAGATCTGCGTAGGACTCAAAATATTACAACTGGTGTCCTTATTGGTGAACAACAAGTGTAGAAGTATCAAGTGTTCCTATGAGATCTTTTGATGCATTTCGTGGCTCTAGACTCAGTAAGTGCAATTTGGTTATCCTATGCGGAGACTAGGGAGGGGTCTCCTGTTTCAATATCAACTAGCTCTAAGAGACTAGTCGATAGATTACACCGGTTCCCCGTGAGAATGAAACAAGCTCTTTTAAGAGAACTTGAGTGGCTGGAAGGTTTAGTGTAGTGCGTCACTGGGTCCATGACGTATTGTCTTCAATACCGATGTTACCTTAGTAACAATCAGTAGCATATGAATTGAACCCGGTTTCTGCCCAAAGGTTGAATAAATGGAGGGCTATTTCTTTTCACCCTTTCTCATTTCATTTCTTTTTAATTCTTCAACCCCTTCAGTGCTTACCGAGACTTCATTACTAGAACCTTGTTGAGTTTGTTCCAGTCCTAGCTCAATCTCAGTCGGCACTCTTCCCTTTCTCACTTTTCTCCTTTTTTGCAATCATTCCTAAGGACTTCTAATCTATCTATTGGATTGTCCCTGGGAAGATCCCTCCGGTTCTGGTGGATCATGGGAACAAATACCTAACCCTACCATCCTTATAACTCCATGCTTTAAAGTAAAGTGGTCGGTCTTCTGGTATCTTTTCACAATCGCCATATAACCAAATCATTGAAAATTCTCTCAAAGTGTTTAAGATAAAGAAACACATTTTGTTAACACTTTGAGAGTTTTATAACTTTTCAAATGCTCCCCCTTAACATGTGCTCATTGGTTTTAGATAGAAATTTGCACATGTCGTGGTGAGTTGCACTTTTGAATTGATTCACTCTTAATAGACATATACCCTAGGGACACGTTTACGTTGCTTAGTTAAAGGGATCCATTATCAGCTTTTAGGTGATAACTAGCCCTAATAACTAACTTGAAGTTGTTAACATTCCTTAAAAAAGGAAGTTAGACCCGTCAAAGTATACATCTAAGAAGAGCTTCTCGAAACGGTACTTTCTACTTGGATAAATCCTTTCGAATTCAAACGTTTGTGTTTCGTCAATTCATGAGTCAAATCTGAGTCAAAAGCAATTCACGGTTTCTACTTGTTATTGTAAAAACGCGCGAAAGACTCTTAGCCACTTGTTCACTTGCTCCCCCTCTATATGTGCTTTGATTAAAATTCAAAAACTTCAAAACTTTTAGCACATACGGGAGAGCGTATGTTTGAGTCCAAAAACATCACATTTTAAATCAGATTTCATATTTAAATCACATTCTCTCCCCCGATCAAAAAATTTCAAATCTTTTGAGATTTTGTGATCCCAATTGATTTAAATGATTTTAGAAGAAAATTGGGAGAAAATGTGATAAAAGTTTTAATATTTACTGATTTTGAGACACTTTTTCACTGCTGCTGGTGCACAAAGCTTTTAAAGGTGCAGAAATTTTGAGCAAATACGCCCCCCCTCAATTAATGACCCGTTTTCAATTTAACGTGTTGTGGCCATTAAGTTGAGCGGCAAGGTATTTGTGAAAATTTAAGTCCAATAGCCACCTTGTAAACCACAAAAACTCTCTAGAAGAATCATAAAGAGAGAGATTTTGGGATGAAAGAAGACTTCTCTTCTTTTTCTAGAAGTGATGCACTGAAGCGTACATCAAATCGGGAGTGCACGGATGTAAAGTAATCCATGCCCGGATGAACTTCATCCGTTGTTAGGAACAACCATCAATTTGGTGACGTGTTTTCCTCATTTTGAAAACCGGGTTGATATCTGAAGTAATAGCAAACCTTAATTTTACGAACGGGTTACAGTCTGAAATAACTGCAAGCCATTATGACATGTTTAAGATGAAACTATTTTTGGTATTTTTATGTTTTTCAGATTTTTATGGTTTTTCTAGGTTTTTATATTTTTGTATTTTTCTTTTAGGTTTTAATGACTATGTACGAGGATATTTGAAGCGAATCCATTACTCATCATTATCCTCCTGAAGACTTTTGAGTGACTCAGGAGAGATACTCTTCATTCCAAGACGAGGAAGAATGAATTGAAACCGTTCTCTGGGAAGTGCTTTAGTGAAGATGTCAGCCAGCTGAAATTCTGTCCTCACAAAGTAAAGTTCCACGATTCCCTTTTCCACTTGTTCTCTGATGAAATGGTGTCGAATATCAATGTGCTTAAGGGAATACGCCTTTCCAACATACCCATACATCTTTGATGAGTGAATTTCCATGGTTGAGTAGTTCTGACAGCTCCTTTTAGATGTCGGTATGAGCATGTGGAACTGGAGTGATGGTGGTGGATGATGATAAGTTCGGTATGTTGAGCTGCATAAAACTTGGTTAGTAATAAACATACCAGCACTTACAAGTTCGGACTTCGAGATCGTCAACAGCATAGTGTGAAGACTTTCTCTAATCCTTACTAAGGCCGTTCCTAATCGGATGCCCCCGAAAGGGCTTTCACTGACATACCGAAGTACACCAACGATTAGGTGAGTCGCTGGAGATCACCCCACGACTGTAGACCATTTGGAACACCACCGCGAACACTAAGCGTAATCCACGAGAAATTACCGAAGTGACCTGCTGTCAGGGCTGTTTGATGTTGACCCTGGCAGGAGTTTCCACTCAATCACTGGGAAATACATATGTATATTCCTTCATAAGTGTTCTTGGCAGATTGCTAAGATCTGCGTAGGACTCAAAATATTACAACTGGTGTCCTTATTGGTGAACAACAAGTGTAGAAGTATCAAGTGTTCCTATGAGATCTTTTGATGCATTTCGTGGCTCTAGACTCAGTAAGTGCAATTTGGTTATCCTATGCGGAGACTAGGGAGGGAAATAACAACTAGCATATACTAGAACTCAAAAATCACAGCAAATCCAAACATCCTTATTGACTGCACTACTTTTGATTTTCAAAGGAACTTGTTGATTTAGGTTAGGAAACTGAATTTTAACAACTTAATATGATTGTACTACTTCAATTAAGCATAGAAACAACACTGAGAAGCACAATTCCACAAATCTCTTTGATTTCAATTTTAACAGTGAAAA
>LBNU01018319.1:329243-346548 GCA_014162995.1 Artemisia annua | reverse complement strand
AAAGTATGGTTGTTTATACAACGCTTTTTTACACATACACTAAACATTAAATTGAAAGATCGAAGTGGATCACTCTAACCTATCAGAATATTTGTATTAGCTTCAAATTTTGGCGACCAGCTTATTAAGAGTGCCGTTCGTTTCTTGTGCTTCCTTCTCTATGTAGTTAACTTCATCTTGTAGGATTTAGAGGGTTATCTACCTATTACGATGCTAAGTTATATTTCATGTCATTGCTGGTTGGAACACCAACGAAATCCCCCGTAATACATTAATCGTTTGAGCTAGTGTATCGACGCGGATTGTTTGTTTAATTCGTCTTGAATAAACTTTTGATTTTCTTACTGCTATGTCCGGAAGCTTATTGGCTCATATCACTGTATTGAGAGTGTTCTTCGCAGCGGTTAACCAGTGGACATTTATGTCGAGTGGTAGCGTTCTTATCTATCAGCGGGTCTCTTTTGACATCTATATAGGAGTCTATATACTTGGGATCTGCTGAGACATTTATTACACTGTTCTAGTTACCTTTAGTCACTTAAACTAAGCGATGTCCGTTCAGCGTAATTCTTTCCTTTAGTATCTTGGTTTATACTACTTTCGAGCCATACAGTTGAGAGGCGCCGACCCAATGCATTCTAAACTTAATTCAATTAGCTAACTATCAAGCATGTCTAATTACAAAGTGCCGATTCAATCGCAACAATAGGTAAAAACTACTCATTCCAACAATACTAGAGATGATCCATCCATAGACCGTGGTTCTAAGAGTATGACTCAAGCGGAAATCTATAACTTCTCTATAAGTGATATTTTATCTGTAGAATCTCAATCACAATTCAACTTACACCCCCTCCCTCGATTATGACCATTACAGTGAGGATGGGGACTAAAAAATGCTTTGCGGATATAATCACACTAGGGAATTGAGGTTGACACGTTCAATATACTAACTAGTTCAATCCAACTCATGGGTGGTGTTAAGGCATTCATTGAGGAAAAAGCTACAACTATACAGATGGTTTAGATGAACAACAAAGGTGAAGGGATCTACTCGGTACAATCACTGTGATATGGCTATTGATGATTCGGGTAAAGCTTATTGGATGATGGGCTATATAGGGTGTCTATATACAGACTATGTAATAAGAAATCAGAGACTGATAAGGCTTGACATCTAACCAGCAGTTCAGTGGACTCCAGTCTAACACATGGCGTTGAATGCTTGGATTTATATAGACCGGTTATAATGGATACAAATAATAGTGCTATTGCTTGCATGAGGTACCCCTAACTGTGCAAAATAATGGTGCTTACTCTAATGAACGGGGAGCATATGAATCAAAATCAAACTCACTTATGTCTTACAATTCGCTGGAAAAGACTGATAGCAATACATGTCAATTCAACAAATAGATCATAAATGAGGGAGACGGAGCGTAGTGATCAGGATGTTGAACGTGGATAAAGGTGTTAAGTTCTATGTTGTTGATCGGACTGATGTTTCTTAAATCAAAAGATATGTTGATAAAGAAACTTATATTTATACAGAACTCCAAAAGATTTTTTGCAACTGAAAAACAATTTGTAATTTCTACTTAAATCGCAATACAAACAAAAGGAATAGAAAAGTTTTCAAAATAATCAACCATGCCAAAATTCGGAATATACCTTCCTATTTCCGTGAATTAATTATTTATGCAATTATAATAATTTGAAAAACTCTGCTAGAAACCAAGAACTCGAAACAATTCAAAAAATCTGAAAACATCGTATAAAATTTTCGTCCAGAAAAATCCCACGGGATTCGTAAATAAATCCCTCGGGATTCGTAAAAAGACGATAAATCACAAATGATTCAGTATGAATCCCATGGGATTCTTTGGTGCATCAATGAATCCCATGGGATTCTTTGGTGCATCCCATGGGATTCATTGTGCATCCCATGGGATTCATTGTGCATCCCATGGGATTCTGTATGAAATCACAAGGGATTTATTGTGAATCCCATGGGATTCTGTATGAAATCACAAGAGATTCATTGTGAATCCCACGGGATTTGTAAAAAGACGACATTTTTTTTCAAAATTTCCGTCCAGAAAAATCCCACGGGATTCGTAAAAAAAGATTTTATTTTTATTTATTTTTTTTTTCAAAATTTCCGTCCAGAAAAATCCCACGAGATTTGTAAAGAAATCCCACGAGATTCGTAAAGAAAAAGATTTTTTTTTTTCAAAATTTCCGTCCAGAAAAATCTCACGGGATTCGTAAAAAAATCCCACGAGATTCGTAAAAAAATCCCACGGGATTCGTAAAAAAGTCACTTGTGATTTTTTATAAATCCCATGGGATTTTGTATGAATCTCAAGGGATTCATTGTGAATCCCGTGGGATTCTTTGAATATGCTTAATATGAACATGCACTTGTACCAGTAAACCAAATTCCATATATTCCTCTAATTAATAATAAATTAAGTTTAAAAAAAATTAAATGTAATAAAAATTAAATTTTTGTTCCTTTAAATAAACTACACTTAATTGGAGATGAATACAACAATTTCTATACTTAAATGTGTTACACTTTTGACCTCATGTAGTCATGTGATCTTGTCAGATCAAACTCCACCAAACTTCTTCAACAAAAAATCACATGTTGTTTGACGCAAATTAACCACATATCTACATTGTTATTAAATATCGCTAACTAATATAAGAGAATCATCTTTTTCATACACAAAAAGCATCTTTTGTCTTTTCCAAACCCATCAATAAAATAGAGGAAATTCTACAAATACCCCAAAGGTACAATGCTACTCACCTTAGATGCCCCAAAAAAATCCAACTTCTCCAAATGCCCCAAGGGCGACTGTAGCCCATGAATTCTTGGGCGACTATCATATATGTGTGACAAGTGTCCCTAGCCTTGTCTCTATCATGTACTTGCATAGTACTATTGTCCCTAGATGATTTCTTGGGCGACTGGTCTCACATTTCTTAGGCGACTGGTCTTTTTTTGCCTTTTACTAAAAAATTGTTAACTACATTTTTGGTCCTTGTATTAGTTATTTCATTTTTGGTCACACTCTTCTTTAAGATACAACTTGTACATTTTAATTATTGCCACCACCACCACCTTACACCAAAGCACTTGAAAACATGGCAGAAAAGAAACAAAAATTACAATTGCATAAGATCCAAAATTTATTATAAATTGTTTTTAAAAAAATTACGCAAATTTTATAAAAAAAAAATTAGGGATACATAACGCAAATTTTATAAAAAAAATTTATGCAAATTTTATAAAATAAGATCCAAAATTTATAAAATTTACAAACCTTGTCACGTTTATCACCACCAAGATCCAACAATGAAATACCAAAATTTATAAAAAAAGATCCAAGATTTATAAAAATTTACAAACAAAAAACCATATCCAAACAAAACAAAAAAACTAGATCAAACAACTACCATCACACCGTCGCCGGCATCACTCGTATTTGTTCTTGTGGAATACGGATCTTTAAAGATCTTTGGTATTCACAAAACCCACTAAATCATTCATCTTGTAATATTTTGATCTAAACCCAGATCCTCAACCTGGTATCCCGGTTCAAAAAGTGTACAAGGTCTGATGGAAAGCCTTCTTCTTCATCTTGTAATAAGAAAACCACAACTCAAAAACTCCCTTCATCAACCCCTCCACATCCCGCTGGCCATCTCAACCACCATCACGCCGCAACAACGTCGGATCTTGACAAGATCCGGTCGAATCTACTCATTCATTCTAAAAAACTTGTGCTAACCACGATACACAGCATTAAATCTTATGAATCTCATGAATACTTCCATTAGATCTTACTCGCTTTTGACGTCTTTTGGTCGGATGTCTGGTGCGGCGGTGGAGTTGGAGGAGTGCGGTGATTGGGGATGGGGATGGTTAAGGGTTGAGGGATGATCGGAGCGTGTAGAGTAGACGTGGATCTGGTCATGGTGATTTAGAATATGTTAGAGATATATATATTAGATATGTTGTGGATCTGGTCATGGATCTGGTGTGTGCATATAATGGTTGGGATGACAAAGAAGAAAAAGAAAAAGAAGGATTGATTTAGAACAACAAAGGGACGAATCTGTGATCATTTTTTAATTTAGAAAAACAAAGGGAGCATGTGTGTGTGGCTTCATTTTTAGTGTGTTATTGTGGTTAAGAAAATAAGGACAAATCTGTGATCTTTTTAGTGTGTTATTATGACGAATCTGTTGTGTATTGTTACTTGGGGCCAAAAATGAAATAACTAGCAAACCACAAGGACCATAAATGTAGTTAACAATTTTTTAGTAAAAGACAAAAAAGACCAGTCGCCAAAGAAATGTGAGACCAGTCGCCCAAGAAATCATCTAGGGACAATAGAACTATGCAAGTACATGATAGGGACAAGGCTAGGGACACTTGTCACACATATATGATAGTCGCCCAAGAATTCATGGGCTACAGTCGCCCTTGGGGCATTTGAAGAAGTTGGATTTTTTTGGGGCATCTAGGGTGAGTAGCATTGTACCTTTGGGGTATTTGTAGAACCTTAAAAAAATACCTCTACCTTCATCATTTCTTCATTGCCAAAACCGAAGAAATAAAGTGATTCATCATTGCCCCCTAATTGACTATTCTCATAAGTCCACCTTTTGCTTTTGAAAAAGAAAATGATTCAACAACAACAGCTACTCTGAAAAACCGAATCCCGTATGTTGTTTTGATCACAGATCTGTTACTAACATGAGCAGCATCGTTACAGCAGTTGTAACAGAATATGCTATTGTGCGCCACCTGTGATNAAATAAAGTGATTCATCATTGCCCCCTAATTGACTATTCTCATAAGTCCACCTTTTGCTTTTGAAAAAGAAAATGATTCAACAACAACAGCTACTCTGAAAAACCGAATCCCGTATGTTGTTTTGATCACAGATCTGTTACTAACATGAGCAGCATCGTTACAGCAGTTGTAACAGAATATGCTATTGTGCGCCACCTGTGATGGTGATTTTCACGGTGATTCTTCAGCGTCTTCGTATCCCGTCACCACGAATCCAATTGATCCGGCCACCACGAATCCCAGATCCGACCACCATTGATCCGGCCACCACGAATCCCGTCACCCCCGCCCCCGACCTCCCACACACACACACACATACCATGGACTGAATTGTGTATATCGATGATGATGATGATGATGATTTAGATGAGTTTGTAGTCAGATCTATGTTAATTTGCTTGAATTGTGTGTGGTGAATGAATTACTTCTGGTGTGTTACTGGTACTCATATGATATGAGGAATATAAGATTGATGAAGTGAGAAAGTACAAAAACGCCCCCCTGTGTTTTATTAATTTAAATAATGATTAAATCTAGCCATTGGATCAAAGTTAAATCAATGGTCAGGATTGGTTGATTTGTTCTTTAAGAAAATCTTGTTTCGTATTGAACTTTTCTCATTAATTGAACTTTTTCCCCTCCATAAAAAGTTGAATGAAATGTAAGTTAAGCATTCTTGATCTTTTTAATTTGTTTTCCATATTTAGTTATTTACATTGACCTTTATTGATTTTCATAAATCAGTTGCTTTAAATCTTGGCTTGATTTAACTTTAAAGAATACTCATTTCGTTCCAATATTATTATCCACATTTACTTTTTAGTTTGTCCTAAAATAATTGTTCACACCTTTCCGTATTTAGTTATTTACATTGACCTTTATTGATTTTCATAAATCAGTTGCTCTAAATCGTGGCTTGATTTAACTTTAAAGAATACTCATTTCGTTCCAATATTATTATCCACCATTCCTTTTTAAATTGTCCTAAAATAATTGTTCATGCCTAAATATAGAAGTTGAAATAGTTTAAGTTTACTTTACTACCCTTAATCAAACTTATTATTTACAAAGTTAAAGGAAATCATTGATTAATAGTCAAAGGGCAAAACCGTGTTTTGGTGGCTTTTACAAAAATCAAAACAGTAAATGCATTTTCATTCAGATAAGTGTCTTTTGTCAGGAGACAATAAATTTAAGATGAAGGGAGTATATTAAAATTCAAATTAAGAGTTTTGACTTTTTAGCATTTATGTTTTGTAACTCGTTAAGATCTAACATCAACTAAATCTATACTACATATAGAGGAACCAACTTCTCACGATATATGTAATAAGATAATATTTAATGCATTTTAAAAAAATACAAATTAATATGCGACATGTACAAATAGTTAATGTTATGTATAATACATTAAACAATAATTCTCCTATGCACAATTATTTAAAACATTCATTGATGTAAGTTTGGGGCAACTTTTATATGGTTATGGACATTTAAAAAAAATATGAGAATTGGATATTCAAAAAGCACTTATCTACGTAGGTATTTTAGTATAAGTTTTAATGAAATCCTAATCATTTTGCTAATAAATTTGATTGGAAAAAATCATACATTTCCTAGTACGAAGATTTTCAGGTAATTTATAAGCATGAAAATATTTAATTTTTCAATACCGCAAATTACATATTCATAAACAATGCTTGAATGTCATGTATAGATTTATTAAACATATATTGCACGAACTAATGTATAATACTCTATGTTTACATTGTGACGAATATTACAGAGCATCTATTGACTAACAAGTACCTTTTAACGACAATAATCACAACCTCAATATACTATTAACTACCGTTTTCTTATCACATTGCATTGTGATGCATGGTTTGACATTTTTATATGAAATAGTATGATGTAAAGTTATTCTCAAAAAATTTCACCATGCATAGTATTATTATGAAAAACATATAATTAAAAATATTGTTAGCCAAAAAATTTGATATGTGATACCAGCCATCGTAACATGCGGATACCCACAAGAAGGTAAGGTATTGAGAAAAAGTAATACAATTGATTGCTCGTGTAAACTCAGCTAAGCCATTGAAAATAGAGTATATTTTATGTTCAAACTATTCTATATGTTCCCCTTTATTCTTAATATTCACAATATGATTATACTTTCAAGCATCTAACATTCAAATATTATTAATATGAGATAATTTGTACAACGCTATAATTACACTGGACACAAGACTCATTTTCAACAATTACATCGTATTAAAAGAAACTCATTTCGCTCATTTCTATCGTCTCCCTTTCGCTTGATGTAAATAAAATATCAAACCAAAGGAGTATATGCTTTCTGGAAGTGATTTGTGTAATGTACAAATCTGCTTGACCTATTGTGCGATAATCAGTAATAAAATGGTTAACAATAATCATTAACTTTAGTTCTTCATACTTGGTGACGAACTGACTAATAGTTATAAGGTGCAGTTCATCAAAACTATACAAGACTTGACACTATTTTGGGCGATGTGTTCATGACATCATGGTAATACCGCTCACTAATAACTTCAAAATCTACCAAAAGGATTGCTTGTGTCAATAGTAGTATAAACTAACTTTTTATTATGTTTAGGTAGCTAAAAAACACAGAAATTAAACAAGCAAAATATGCATTTTCCTGTAAAGTCAAATTCTAATTCCGATGAAAGTAAAAGTTGATTTAAAGTCAAATTCTAATTCCGATGAAATTAAAGTTGACATGACGTTCATAGACCGACAAGAAAAGAAACTAGACAAAAATTGCCCCACAAATAGTAACAAGAATTATTAGAGTGAAAATGAATCGAATAATCTCAGTATGATTGTCACATTATTATTGCTAATTAATAATAAGATTTGCTGTATAGAGCTTTAAAGGAATGTTTGAAATATTTTTCATAATTTTGTTCCGACTTTTGATCATGCAACAATTTAAAAAGGAATTGATGGCATTATTTAGCTTATCATGATTGACATCACACTAAACACACTATCAAAGCATATCTAATCAAAAAGTTACAATTACCTCTTTAAATGTATCTGTTAATCGGGAGGTTACTTAAGTAAACTGATGTTACATTGATCGCAGAAACTAACCTTTTTGTGGTCACAAATCTGAAACAGAGCAGCAGTCAGGCTTCACGTGGTTGCTAAACAAAGAGATCAAGATTCTATGTGCCTAAACCGTTGCGCTTGATCAACAATGACTAATTTTGTTGAGATGACTCTGTTTGCAGAGTCTACTATATCTACCTACAAGAACTTAAATCGCTGGCCACAAATTAAAACAATTTCTATCTCATCCCAGAATCATCTTACAAAAATTCATTCGCGTCAATGAAAACACTACCATATTCCTTTAAATTCTGGAGAATGAACTTCAATTTCAAATACTCCCGCCCTATAGTTCCTAGCAACAAGTTCTTTAGCAGTTTCTTCAAGTTCTTTTCTCACAATTGTTCCATCTGTTAGATGTGATTTGTTAGAAAGCATATTCAATGAAAATTTAATTGCCTTATAGCAGTAGACACATATATTGATCCTTAAGATGATCATGGTCTCAACTCTCAACGATTAACAGGAGACATCCGGCCTAAACCTAAATTCTGAATACTACAAACAGAGTATCAATTATATCATAAGCAAGACTAGCACTTTAATCCTAAAATCAAATGATCACTTTAAGTAATATACTTTAATCAAGTATGTCTATAGGCGGGATTTGTTTATCTGCATAGAATGGGTTTAAATGGATGGTCATGTTTGCTACTCCCTTTCTGCAGAAGTTGCAACTTGCAAGATTATTTAATTTACTGATGCTTCAATAGTAAGCAATCTCTTAAAACCAAGCAACCAGTAACTCGATAGTTTTCAGAAGTTCAGAGCTGTTCCAATATGATTCTGGAAATACAAAAATAAACCACAGGGAACAGTCATACAATCATGAAGTGCTGCGGTTATTAATAGCAGATTCACACCTAAAGATATATTTGATAAGATAATGAATAACAGCTTAGCTTGTAACTTATAACTTATGTCTCTGGAACAGCAAAATAAAATATTACAAGGAAAAGAAAGGGTTCCTCTGGCTGAAGTAATCAAGAAATATGTGGGTTTATATTGGTGAAGCACAAGAAAAAGCATTTCACATGATCAAAGAGAAACTGACCCATGTCATGGTATTGTCTAAACTCTATACCTAACACTTCTATAACATTTAAACTAAATATAATGATCGAAGCAATAACTATGCCAGAAAGAATCTGCACATGATCAAAGAGAAACTGACCAATTGCTTTATTTAGTGGCCAGCCTAAAATTATGAGAGTTGTAAGCATTGGTGTGGACATTGGAGATATGGAAGCAATAACTATGCCAGAAAGAATCTGCACTTGTGTCTTGTGGCAGCATTAGCTATGCTCTAGTGAGAATTAAGATGGGCAGGGTCAAAAGACTCCATGATTTGGTTTGCACACTCTACTTATCTCTATAGGGGATATTTGTTTATGCGCTTACTGAAATTTTGATAAGCCCATGAGCACAATTTATCGCTTATGAGCTTATCAACTTGAGCTTTTAGCTTATTTAAGTTTATAAGCCCAAGTTAACAAGCACACAAGTCCTAAAAAATGAGCTTATCAAATTTTCAATTAAGCTCGTAAGCCCATCATATAAGCGAAGACAAACACCCCTAATTACAAAAATCTTGATCGCTCTAAACCACTTCAATCTCCTCCCATAATGTTAGAGCATAAAAAGTGTAAATCATTTAGTGTAGGGTCTTCTATGTAATTCAGTAATAGTTGGTAGATTAGTATGTAATAAATACGTCATTTGTTATGCTCACTACCTTCGCAACACTTGTATAGTTGCGAGGGGAGCAAGAATTCCAAGGGTTGGAACGTTTGGTTGTAAGGGTATAAATACCCCCATCACCTCCTCCATGTAGAGGTGTGTCACTCTAGTAAAAGTTCCAATACTTCATTATGTTCACTCTCTTTCTCTCTCATTAGTAGTGTCCACACCCCCTCTCTCTCTCTAGATTAATCTATACTTAGGATAATTATGGGACAACACAATCATCTTATACTGGATTCATTCAGGTAACCAAAAACTCTAGATGAATTCCTCTGAGCTTACCAGCCTATTGTTCCTAGCACCAAGTTCTTTAGCAGCTTCTTTAAAGTTCCTTTCTCACTATCATTCCATCCTTAGATGTAATCAGCTGAAAAATTCAATGAAACATTTAATGCCTACTTCTTATAGAGGACACCTAATGATGCAAGGCTTGCAAATCCATGGTCTCAATAAATATACAGAAAACAACTAACCTAAACCTAAATTCTGAAGATAACAAAGAGAGTACTAGTTATTTTAGAAGCAAGATCTAACACCTTGATCCTAGATCAGTTTAATTGCTGTACGTTAATCAGACATGTCGAAAGTGGGATTTCTATGCATAACAGATGGTCATGTGACCATCACTGTTACTCCCAGCTGCAGAAGCTGCTACAAGTTTTAGTTTTATAAATACTAATAGTAAAGCAAACTCATAAAAGTAGATCGATATTTGTCAGAAGTTCAGAGCTGTTAGAATATGACCCAGGAAACACAAACATAAGCCACAAGGAACTATATTATGGTCCTGAGGTTCTGTTGTGATTGATAGCAATATAGGACTTCCAAAACTTCAGAATAACTTTTTGAAACCTTAGCTTGTGGGAAAGACTTAAACTTGTGGTTGTAAAAAGAAAAAATAAAAAATAAAAAATGACAGATATCTAACCTTGTCCCAAAACCAATGATACTTCAAACGTAGCCAAATTGGTCACTAAAGATATCGTAGATTAGATGACATGACTTAAACAACTGTTTAGGATAGAGATTCTAAGTTGCTTTTGGAAGAACTAGCGGTGTAAGTTAGGCACTAACTTGCTTTTTTTACTACTTTTAAACCTTGAGTGATCGTCAAACACAAGTAAAAGAACTGTCTACTTTGATGAATAACAAAAAGAAAGATAAAAACAAGGTAAGATCATTTACCCCATGCAAAGTTTACTTATAATATGGTTGTTCCATCGAATACCACTTTTCTTTTCTACAGCTATTTATAACTATAATCCTTTAACTCAATCGAATACCAATTTTCTCTTTTACAGCTAATGTCAACCTAATCCAAGCCCGATGATAAAAAAATCATAACATCATAGCTAAAATGTCATGGGCGACTTTAATATTTCACTCTCGAGCTGGGTGTCTTGCAAACTAAGTTGGCCCTTTCGATACAGTTAGTTACCTTTCTGTATTACTTGAAAAAGGCTTCTTTTTTACTCCCCTTCTACTGCTAGGACTTCTTTCCTTTCATTAGCTTTCTTCAAATAACCACGAAATTTTCTTTCTTTTTAAATATTTTATTGGTTTCCTTATCCTCAAGCATATCAATAGGTCTTATTGTCAAGGAAGTGAAAGTATCTAAAGCGCTGCAAACATATATGTCAAAAGCTACTTATATTCAGTTCTTGACGAACTCGTATTGATTTTATCAGAATTCTCGCATGGTGTGGATCTTGTACTAATTATTGGGCCAAGGTCCTCTAAGCTTGGGTTCTTCTTTTGTGTTATTATCGAGTAAAGATTCCATCCCCCCTATGGCCTTATCTATATTCTATACAATCCTTTTCTTTTGATCATGGATTTCATCAAACCATAAAAGAGATTGTTTTCACCAATTTAACTCTTAAGAAATGATCATTCTGCACATGATTACATTGGCTGCTTAAAATATAGTCATACACTAGGCCTTATTCTCAGGGAAATGAAAGTATGTAAAGGTTTGCTAACATATTTGTCGAAAACTAATTGTATTAAGTTCAAGGTAGTCAAAAGCGAGAAAAGTGAGAAACTAGGCACTAAAGCGAGGCGTTTCCAATAAATCGACTTGATTTCAAATAGTCCATGCAATTTACTGGGGCAACCAAAAGCGTCGCTAAGTCCATAATTACATATCTTTTAATCCTCTAATATAAGATAGCAAAACTAGTTGATTAGGAATTAGTTGATTACAAAGATAGTAGACTTTGAGTATTTGACTAAACATCTTCTCGTTTGGTATTTTTCTATTAGAAATGAAGATTTAAGGTAAGAATTTTTTTTATTTAATCATTATTTGCATGTTAGACACTGTCATATACACAAAAGGTAAAATTCGCTCAGGCCCTCGCTTTTTGTCGCCTCTCGATTTAGTCCCTAGGCAAGGCACATCGGCTTGAGATCACTTTCGCCTTCAACTACCTTGATTCAGTTCTTGACGAACTCATATTGTCATTATCAGAATTCTTCCACGGTGTTCATCTTGGATTAATTATTGCACCAAGGTCCTCAAGCCTAGGCTATTCCATGGTGTTCATCTTGTAACTTTACTGGTATTTGGTCTATCTTCCTTGTTTGACTCTATTCTCCATTTCCTGTGTCATGATCCAGCTTTCTTCTTGATCATAATTAGGTGCTTACAATGTCAAGCATATACCTCTATGTACAGTTGTATGGAATGGATAGCCACCTATGTAATCAATAGAGTATTTATGTAAAACTTCTCCGTTACTAACATGAGTAGGTTACCTAGAAGAGCAAAATCGCAGTAGTGATACATGTTCACAGAAGTTCAAGAAATAAAGCTCAGCATTAGCAATAAATTGAGTGAGAGAGAGTGAAAACAATGGTGCTACTAATATCTACAAAATTTTTACACAGAAAATTACATGTCTTTTGTTTGGGTAACCATGGGTTCCGACCTGTTGGCGATTAATTCATGAGGTCTGAGCCCACAGCCACAGACTCAAACCATGTAAAGCCCTACCTTTTAACAGAATCTCCTGGCATAATCAGCTCATAAAACTTCTAATAAGCAAGCCTAAATTGTACACTGGGCTCAAAAGCAATATTCTGGACTGATTTTTGTCAGAGTACAAAGTCATCTTCTGGAAAATTTAAACAAAGTGCATAACACCTAGTTCTATTAGTCATCATGTATGCATTATGAATTATTAATGATCACTTAAACCACGATTCAAACAGAATATTACATTAATAAAACTCTGACAATGTGCAAAACTCACATCTGCTTTTGGTTGCCATATCCTAACTCCTAAAAAGCAAACGCCAAACAATCAAATTATGCAGCAAAATAGCATTTAAGCAAGACAATAAACACTTTTAAATTCAAACCAGTAGAAAAGTATATCGATAACTTCAACAATTATAATAACATAACACAAGTTTACATCATATAATTCTACAATCTCGTATAGTTTCAGAAATCAAAACTCAATTACCTGAAACNTTAGGTAACTTGTACTTTGTAAATCCACACCTTAGAATGTAGGCTTCATCATTTTGATCAACTATCGTCAGAATATATATGTGAATCCGAGTGATCAAGCAAAAGTAACGATTCCTTGTAAGAGCCCATGAAGAATGACACTCCAGAAGTCCCAAGATTCTTGATTTGTTGTGAGCTGGGGTCATAAACATGAAGGCCATCCGCCGTTTCAATTTCAAATATAGGTTCACCATTCTTCCTAAACCCCAATATATTATACAATGATGCGCCAATTGAGAATAGCTTTCTAAAAGAAGAGTCGTCGCGCTCCATCACCCATACACCACAACAATATGCTCCCTCGACCTTAATCTTTCCGGACACAACAAGAGATTCCCTTAGCTTAGAGACGGAGACAAGTGAGTACAGCTTGTTTTTCAAGCTATCTGGTAGGTCTACCACTTTAAATTCATTGGTAATCAAATCAAATGACACAACCATATGATTTGTGGTAGATTCACCGTCATCATCATAATTCAATTCATAAGCACCACAATAAATAAACCTATCTATAACAACCTGAGTCGATAGCTTATTAAGTGTAATTGATTGACGGGGCAAATTACCAGTTGGAATCACATTCCATACCCCCGTACTCAATGTAAAAACTTCAACATGCCAAGGCTTGTTATCTTCACGTAAAATCTTCACAACGGTAGGATCTCTAGTGACGGGACAGACCCCGAAACCATAATCAGTCCGATTAACATTAACAGTCTTATTAGGGAGAGCAATACCAAATGATTTTCCAATAGACGGGTTCCAAATAACAAGCATCCTTTTATCATTAACTTTATTATAACAATACAAACACAGTAATCCATGACACGCACCAACAACCGTTAAAAAAATAAATTGTTTAAGCAAAAGAGGAACAACAAATGGAGCAAACTCTTGTTGTGTTACCTTAAAATTTTCATTCTTATCATCGTCTACTAAACATATATACCTGTCCTCGGAACCCATGTGGCCTAGAATAAAACTACGTGGCTGCGTGTGGCGGGCGCCGTAACCTTTGATAAACTTGGAGCTGTCGATGAAAGATTTCCAAGGTTTCGAAACAGACCTGAACTGAATCAAAGGCTTCACAGGAAGCCTTTTGATGATTTGCATCTGGATATCAAATGGGATGTTGTCTGACATTTTTCAATTTTTTTTTTTTTTTTTTTTTTTTTTTTTTTTTTTTTTTTCCTAGGGTTTATGTTTCCAAAGAATAATTGTTGAAATGAAAGATATGAAATTTGGGGCGATGCTTTTTTGACTGTTTGGGGCTATCCTTTGTTTTTGTGTTTTACTATTAAAAAAAAAATTGTTTTCATTTTCTTTTCCTTTTTCTTTTCTTTTCCTTTTTTTAGTGCTATTCGAGAACACAACATTTTCTGTTACCTTTTTCAAACTTTTATTTTTTTATCTTTTATTTACTTCTATTATTATTACTAGACGGGTGCCCGCGCGATGCGGGGGCGAATTGTTGGGGTGAAGAGGAGGGAGGTGGGGTGGTTATAAATTGTTGGGGTTGTTGTTGGGGGTGGTTGTTAAGGTGGTTATAAATTGTTGGGTGGTTGTTGAGGTGGTTATAAATTGTTGAGGGTGGTTGTTATGGGTAGTTCTTTCCATAATTAGTAAGTAAAAGTCTGAATTTTTAAGCATTTCTAAAAATAGGTGTCCTAAATGCATTATATAGTAGTATAGATTATTATTANTGATTTTAGCTTATGTGAGGCAAAATTTATTTATTTTAGCTTTGTTTTGAAGTTTATACGAGTTTATGACGAAGGATGCTTATTGGCATGACTAATTGTCATGCTTAATTTTTTGATTAACAAGGATCTTTATACATTTGCTAAGATCAATGATAAGTCTAAGAAGAGATAAATCATGTAATCCATGTATCAAACAATAATAAGATTAGACATGATAGCAGTCATATGACTTAAGTATGCGAATCATTTCCTTATTACGAAATAGTAGCTTAGGCCTTAGAGCATATATATATATATATTTTTAGAAAGGCAATATATTAAAAAGAAACCTCGGATGAGAACCAAAATACAATACAAGGCGCCCTACCTCTCTTAAACAAGAAAATTAAAAGAGGATAAGACCCATAGGAAAAAAAAACATAACAAAACAAACACTCCTAATCAGTAGTACTAAATCCTAAAAGTAGAACTGTGACTACTATCTCAATTCACGGTACAGCAAAACAAGGTGACCCCCTTTGAACATTGATGATTGCAGCAGCCTCCATTTATGCTCCCATAAGACCAATCACACAGCTACCCATACTACTCAAGACACAAACACATTTCATTCCAGAAATAAAATTCTTTTGTGGACATGAACTAGTAGCATACAGTCTTGCAAAACTAATGACAGCCACTCAACAATAAAAATCAGACACCTTGCAACAATCTTACTCCTGAACTTGATCCCAAACAGAAAAACGCTTACTGAAGTCGACTCTTTGAAGGGTCCCGTAACCATTGTAGCCAATCTATCTCTTTATATTTATTTGATCTTCGCGTAGTCCACTCGTAGCTCTTTAGTTGAATGTCTTGAACGATTTTGTTAGTACTTGAAATCTTTTTACCGAAGACACGAGCATTTCTTTCTTTCCATATGAAGTACCCGGTAATCCAAACAACCGCTTGCATTTGATGAGAAGAATTCATCAAGAGAGAAAGCATTAACGATCCCCACCTTCCACCAATTAAAAATCCTCTCCCAAACACCCATGGCTAAATCACAAGTGATCAAGCAATGAGTACATGTTTCCAAGTCAACACCTCTTCTATCAAGCTCCACGCGAACCGGTATTCTTCCTCTTAACGCCCTCCACACGAAAATGTTGACTTTCTTAGGCACTAACTTGTTCCAAAGCGTTTCACGACCCCCATTATATCCGGCACTAGGATCTTTTCCTCGATCAATCTTGACAATTTTTTAAACGTGAACACACCATCTTCTCCAATCGCCCACTTCCAAGAATCCCTACAATTATTAGATATAACAACATGTTGCAAAGCATCAAGAAAATCCTCAAACTTTTGACTAACCCTCCCTCTAATATTTCTAGCCCAATCCCACACCCAAACCCATCTATTATCTACCCACACCCCTCTCTCCATCACACTACTCTCCTTCCTTTTCTCCAAATGTTATACTCTAGGAAATCTATCACACAGTCTCCGATTGTCCACCCAACGATCTACCCAAAACCTCCATTAAATATGCCTTAGAGCATATTTAATGGAGGGTTAAAGAATATGTTAAAAAAGTTGATGAATTGTTGAAAATGATTGATATTAAGAGTTTAAGACATGATATAGATTTGTGGTTTAAATATTAATGAGATGGTTAAAATTATCGTTCAAAAGTTAAATAAATAAAAAAGAAATGAGAAAGCCATAAGCAGTTTGTGTTTGTTGTGAAATAAAACCATCTCGGGTTATATTGTTTTTACGTGTTTTTCATACATATGTGGTTAATTGATCATTGTATCATTTAAATTATAATAAACCAAATGGGAAAAAAATAGAATATCCTTTATTAAATTCAAATGGAAATTATAAATAGACTTCTCGCGAAGCCTTTGATACAGTGTCAAAACTCAAACTCAAAACTATAGATGCCTTTCAACATCTCAAAGATAATTAAAGCCGTAATATTCTGGTTATTTTATTTTACGGAATGTGTAATACTCTATAGTTAATAAAACATTATACTGAACATAAAAACCATCAACTTTTTTTTTCCCTTGTTGTATTAATGTTCAAGTAAACATGCATTATTTGGTTGTACCTTAGGACACCCACAACCGAGTGATGGTAACCACCCCCAACCAATTTCATTTACAACCACCTTATGCAATTTTGAAAAGATAAGATAAGTGAAGAAATAATGAGCAATTTATATAATTGTTATGTTCATGTTACTAAAATCTAAAAAGCGTCTGTTCAAAAAAAAAAAAAAAAAAAAAAAAAAAAAAAAAAAAAAAAAAAAAA
>LBNU01018319.1:314574-328980 GCA_014162995.1 Artemisia annua | reverse complement strand
AAAAAAAAAAAAAAAAAAAAAAAAAAAATCTAAAAAGTTTAACAATGAAACACTATTGAAACATTGAGTGATTTTTCCTTTAGTGTCATTTTACATTTCACAATTACAACTGCAATTAAGTATCAAACACTTTTTATGAAATATAAAGCAACAACTAGTAGCTATAACTATCATATACTAGCTTACAACTAGCAATTTATTATAGCTAGTTTTTCCAAAAATAACCATAACACCTAAAAGTGCACGGTGCAGAGCTTTATACACTCGTTATAGTCACCATTTGACAACACTCGTAGCTACTAAAGTTTTGAGTTGCGAGTGCCATTTCTTGAAAGGTGAAGTTTTTAACACCGTCGATATTGATTGAAAGTTTGCGACACTAACATAAGCATTGACATCAAATTCTTGCGGATTAAAAATGACTATAATCAGTTTTTAAAACACACATCCAAATTAGGAACTTACGTAAATACTTTCTAGATGACGTTTGCTTGTATTTCTCGTGTCGTTTCTTGATCACAACAGTCAGTACTGAGAATTCAATAAAGTACATGCAACAGCTACAGCTGCAACGGTTACTAAAACGCCTTTGCTTATACCTTTTCTTGATGTATCGATAATCACTACATCAACAGTGAAAAATAACCAATATGAGCTTACCTATAGAGTGAAAGTGGCCATATCAACCTACTTACATATACAAACATCAACAACACCCAAGACCACTAGTGAGCGGGGTATGGGGGAGGTATGTTGTAGATAGATGTACCCCTACCCAAGGGTAGAGAGACAATGGGTCAATTTGGGATATGCTATTATCTCTAGCAGGTCAGATTTTAAAAGTTATGGAGTAGGTCAAATGCGTAAAAACCTCGTGAAAGTCATATTAAGTGTGCAAGAGTTTATTATCATGCCAGTCAGGATCTCTAAAAGTACAACTACGAGGCTATAAACGCCACTCTTGTCTCTTAGCTTAAAAAAATAACGTTGAGCAAACCAAACAAGTGAGCGAGGGGTTTTTTTTTTTTTTTTTTTTTTTTTTTTTTTTTTTTTTTTTTTAGCGAACAATTGACTCTTTCAATAAAGCCCGTCTTGACCCCTACCAGAAATTACCCACTTTGACCCATTACCCAACACGCCCATTTTGCCACCTCTTCTAGCTAGCTTCTGTCCTGAGTCAAGGAAAGCAACAAGGTCGGTCCATACACCAAGGTTCCTCAGCTAGAAATTAAGATGGAAAAAGACTTATGGGTGTTCCTTTAACAACGGTGGGAACATAGTTAGGACCAACTCCATAGTCGTCCAAAAGTGGTGCAAGACTTGAGAGTCCAAAATCAGCAACTTTGGCAGTGAGTTTGGAGTCGATGGGAATGTTGCTTGTTTTGATATCATAGTGGAATATAGGTGGGTTGGCTTCAGTGTGAAGATACAGAATGTCTTTGGCTGAATCCAATGCTACAAGTAACCTCATTCGGGAGCTCAAGGACTTGAACTGATTTAACTAAATCTGATTTCATATGGTTTTGGAATCTAATTTTGGATTACATATTATATGCAATTAAAGGAAGATAAGCTAAGGGGAAGACCGGGTTAAGAACATTTATATGAGGGTGAGTGTTCCCAAGCAACTGAAGCCCCTCTAGAGAGGGAAATGTAGGTTGTTTTGGTAGAGCCCCCCAATGGATGGGTTACGGGTGCCTAGTGATGTCATTCTTCTTTCTACCTTGATTACTGTGGTGGCAGGATGAGTAATCTTGGTGGAAGAAGTAATGGAAATGTAGCTAGATGGTCATTTGGTGCATTCTTAAAAATGGTGAATAAGGAGCTGTGATGATTGGAATAGCAGTGATGTATGAAGACTGGTATTGAGTATGTCTAGTTCTGTTAGAGTTGCTGTATTTAGAACTCTGTGTGTATGTTCTTTTGATACAGGCTGTATGTTTTCAGGATTGTATATATCTGCTTTGGGCATGTCCATGCAGATTCTGTTATTATGATGTAAATCTTTTGAAGTTTAATATAATATTCGCCATTGCACCAAAAAAAAAAAGAACATTTATATGAGCAATTTCACGTCTTAATCGAGTCTGATTGAAGGCTGTGGCAAGCACAGGAGATAATCAATGAGCTTCTCAAACAACACTATGTTACTTATAGATTACTGTCTTCACTCTTTACTAGTTACAGCATTTGACTTGTTGACAACTTTATTTTCTAGTTATCGTACTACTTTGAGTTGTTTGCTCGCATTAAAATTAAAAGCACAAACACTTGTATAAACATATGGATCATTTTCTGTACTTTGACTTTCAAAAGTCAAATGGTCTTCTTTTACTTCAGTTTTGATAATGATTTTCTCAGGAATTTTACACCGATCTGTCTACCCCTTATGCCTGCTTCAATGTTTGAATAAATCAACAAAATAATAAAAATTCTTGGGAATTACTGGCAAATCTTTAGCCTGAAAAGTAGTCTATTGACCTTAAAAAGTCAAATGTTTACCAATAAACTTACTCTGAACCTCTTCACTATAAATTTATTTTGTTGCACACTTTTCTTATCCATGTCCAAATTATTATTCTTTTATTTACACGATGAGTCCAAAGATTATAATAAAAGACAGCAACTACGAGAGCTAGCTATGCTACATTCAAATTCAGAGAAGAGTCCTGACCCAAGTGGTGGTGTCTCATCATTTAACACAAGTGGCATAAAAAAGAAAAACACAAGTGGAATAGAATGATAGACCGGATGGAATATAAAATGTAGAGTAAGTAATTATTCATTTTTCTTGTTTTGGGTGATGCATTTGTGACATATGATACATTAAATTTGTTCATGTGATATTGTTGTACATTGTTCATCAGTTGATCCATTTTGGCCTACATATCTATAAATTTAATTGAATATATATTAACAAATTTTGCAATTCGGGTTTTCCGGTTCCAAAACCTAAACCATACCGAATTCAAAATCAGGTCCTAGGTTCTGTTTGGTTCACTTTGAATTCAATTTGGTTTTGCCTTTAAAACTCTCAAACCGAAGAACCTGAACCAAATAACCCGAGAAACTCAAAACCCGAACCGACGAGCACACTTACTGGTCCATACCCAATTTCTGTCTCAGAAGGGCCACAACTCAAAGGATAGCACAAAGATTCACACTGTATGCACTTTATAGTAAATCGCTTATTCAAGTTGGTGGTCAGATATTAACATTTAAGAAAATAGCTTCAAGAAACAAAAGTATCAGTCGGTTCTACGAGTCAAAGGATAGTGCTTCAGTGGTCAGATACCCAAGTTGGTAGTCAGATACTCAAGTTGGTGGTCAAATACCCAAGCACAAAACAGGGTTCATAGTCTTGCAAAAAAGTAAAATACTATTGAAAACAGCAATTGTGTCATGTATTTGACGGTCGTCTAGCATCCAATGTTTTGCTCAGGTTTTCAGCCTGCTATGGAAGCTATTGAACTCTGTGGCATTCGTTACTGTCATATGCTAATTTACAAGCCTGCCGTTAATGATCAAGGTTTTGTTGGTTGTGGAAGTACCGGGTCATATGCACATTTACATATCAGTAGTTTACTATGAAAATGAAATGCTGGGAAGACTTGTGCTGCTCATACCAAGCACCGTCCCCTGGTTTGCTGTGCACTCTGGAAACTGGCAACTATAGATACTTAAGTCCATGTAAACCAATTTACAAGGTATATTACGGTTTGGACTTCCATGAACTTAACTCAAAAACATCTACCTGACAAAGGATGCAACAGGGTCGCTACTGTTAGGATAAACTCCATAACCCAAGGATAAACTCCATAACCCAAGAACACTTTCATATAGACCAGGTAACATCTGGCACAGCAAAAAACTGATTCTGCAATTGAAAGGTTTCCAAAGACAGCAGAACCTATTCCAGAATCACAGAAATTTCTATGGGAATCAAATGTTAGATAATAACCGCCGCAAAAACACAATAAGCCTTGAGAATTACCAACTATTGTTGCATCTTAAGTAGTTCAATAGACATGAGAATAGTAGGCGAAAACTATTGTTCGATCTAAAATGGTTTTACTTTAGTTACAATCAAATATGTTTTCCAAAAGACTTGGGCATACAACGAGTAGGTTGAGATGAATCAAAGATACTATCACTACTTTGCGTTGTTACCTACTGGTTAAAAGTCTAATGCAGGTGCAGTAAGAGCTTGATTGCATTGTTGGTCGAGGCTCTGTTTCTACTATCTGTTAAGTTATTTTACACTTTGGATGGTATAATTGGGACTTGGGAGATTGTGTATTTTTGTCTGGAAACATGGTAGACTTTCCGGTTTCATATATTGCAACTTTTCACCCTTAACAATAAATCTTCTATAGAAAAACTCATGAGTTTTTCCAAACATCGCCTACCCACTACTAATGCCTTTACTCCTCTAATCCTGAGTTAAAGTACCTTGTTCACACATAAACATTTACACGTTCAAATGTTGCACATTCAGTGACTGATAAACAACTCCTGTTTGTATTTATAGATTATTCAAAATAGATCCCAAGCAAAACGAGAGGAGAATGTAACGAAGCAAAGGACGCTAAAAAGATTTCAACATGTAATGAACATCTAAAAGGCTACATTCCCCGTTCTCAATAAACCAAAGACAAAGAAGATTATAATAAAAGACAGCAACTACGAGAGCTAGCTATGCTACATTCAAATTCAGAGAAGAGTCCTGACCCAAGTGGTGGTGTCTCATCATTTAACACAAGTGGCATAAAAAAGAAAAACACAAGTGGAATAGAATGATAAGACTGGATGGAATATAAAATGTAGAGTAAGTAATGATTCATTTTTCTTGTTTTTGGGTGATGCATTTGTGACATATGATACATTAAATTTGTTCATGTGATATTGTTGTACATTGTTCATCAGTTGATCCATTTTGGCCTACATATCTATAAATTTAATTGAATATATATTAACAAATTTTGCAATTCGGGTTTTCCTAAACCATACCGAATTCAAAATCAGGTCCTAGGTTCTGTTTGGTTCACTTTGAATTCAATTTGGTTTTGCCTTTAAAACTCTCAAACCGAAGAACCTGAACCAAATAACCCGAGAAACTCAAAACCCGAACCAACGAGCACACTTACTGGTCCATACCCAATTTCTGTCTCAGAAGGGCCACAACTCAAAGGATAGCACAAAGATTCACACTGTATGCAGTTTATGGTAACTCGCTTACTCAAGTTGGTGGTCAGATATTAACATTTAAGAAAATAGCTTCAAGAAACAAAAGTATCAGTCTGTTCTACGAGTCAAAGGATAGTGCTTCAGTGGTCAGATACCCAAGTTGGTAGTCAGATACTCAAGTTGGTGGTCATATACCGAAGCACAAAACAGGGCTCATAATCTTGCAAAAAAGTAAAATACTTTTGAAAACAGCAATTGTGTCATGTATTTGACGGTCGTCTAGTATCCAATGTTTTTCTCAGGTTTTCAGCCTACTATGGAAGCTATTGAACTCTGTGGCATTCGTTCCAGTCATATGCTAATTTACAAGCCTGCCATTAATGATCAAGGTTTTGTTGGTTGTGGAAGTACCGGGTCATATGCACATTTACATATTGGTAGTTTACTACGAAAATGAGATGCTGGGGAGACTTGTGCTGCTCATACCAAGCACCGTCGCCTGGTTTGTTCATGACAACTTCATGTGCACTTTGGAAACTGGCAACTATAGCTACTTAGGTCCATGTAAACCAATTTACGAGGTAGATTACGGTCTATACCCAATTAATGTCTCAAAGGGCCTCAATTAAAACGATAGCACAAAAAGTCAGTGAATCAGTCGATTGTACGAGTCAAAGGATAGTGTTTCAGATACCCAAGTTGGTGATCAGATACTCAAGTTGGTGGCAGATACCCAAGAACAAAAATGGGTTCATGTCTTGCAAAAAAGTAAAATACTATGGATGCTATTAAACTCTGTGGCATTCGTTACTTTCGGATGTTGATTTACAAGCCTACCGTTAATGATAAAGGCTTTGTTGGGTTGTGGAAGTACCGGGTCATATGCACACTGACATATCGGTAGTTTACTATGAAAATGAAATGCTGGGGAGACTAGTGCTGCTCATACCAAGCACCGTCTCCTGGTGTGTTCATGTGCACTCTGGAAAGTGGCAACTATGGCTACTTAAGTCCATGTAAACCAATTTACTAGGTAGATTACGGTTTGGACTTCCGTGAACTTAACTCAAAAACATCGACTTGACATAGGATGCAACTTTTACTTTGAAAAATATGTAATCTAAACAATCTTAGGGTCGCTGCTGTTAGGATAAACCCCATAACCCAGTGACATTTTCATATAGACAAAGTATAACAGCAGGCACAACAAAAAACTGATTCTAAAAGTGAAAGGTTTCAAACAACAGCAATATCCATTCCAGAATCACAGAAATTATATGAGAATCAAATGTTGGATCAAACTTGTGTTGAAGGAATATTCAAAATAGTTGTAGTTCAGTTACAATCAAATATTCTTTCCAAGAGACTTGAGCATACAACGAGTAGGTTGAGATGAATCAAAGATACTATCACTACTTTGTGTTGTTACCTACTGGTTAAAAGTCTAATGCAGGTGCAGTAAGAGCTTGATTGCATTGTTGGTCGAGGCTCTGTTTCTACTATCTGTTAAGTTATTTTACACTTTGGATGGTATAATTGGGACTTGGGAGATTGTGTATTTTTGTCTGGAAACATGGTAGACTTTCCGGTTTCATATATTGCAACTTTTCACCCTTAACAATAAATCTTCTATAGAAAAACTCATGAGTTTTTCCAAACACGCCTAACCACTACTAATGCCTTTACTCCTCTAATCCTGAGTTAAAGTATCCTGTTCACACATAAACATTTACACGTTCAAATGTTGCACATTCAGTGACTGATAAACTCCTGTTTGTATTTACAGATTATTCAAAATAGATCCCAAGCAAAACGAGAGGAGAATGTAACAAAGCAAACGACGCTAAAAAGATTTCAACATGTAATGAACATCTAAAAGGCTTGTTCATCATTAATTACACAAGCAATAAGACATCTATAAAGGACATTCCCAGCTCTCAATAATCATTAAAGACAAGGAGCAGAAGTAACACTATCTATGGAATAATAGAAATCACATTAAACTTGATTATACCGATTTCACTAACCTTGGTACAAATCAAATATTTCTAGCAAATAGTGCAGCTACAATCGAATGAAATTAGATAACAGCATTAAATTAATAAAAAAACTAAATTAGATGAAAGTGATTTTTCCACACCTTAGCTACAAAATAGGCCCCTTCCGTACTTAGGTAACTTGTATTTTGTAAATCCACACCTTGAAATTTGACCTTCATCATTTTGATCAACTATTGTCAGGATAAATATGTAAATCCGAGTGATCAAGCAAAAGTAGCGATTCCTTGTAACAGCCCATGAAGAATGAGCCATTTTCTCCAGAAATCCCAAGATTCTTGATTTGTTGTGAGCACGGGTCATAAACATAAAGTGTGGCAAACCCTCCATCCGCCTTTCCAATTTCAAATATAGGTTCACCATTATTTGTAAACCCAAGTATTTTACCCACTGGTAAGCCAATTGTGAATAGCTTTCTAAAAGACGAATCATGCTCCATCACCCATACACCACAACGTATTCCTCCATACACAACAAGTGAATCCCTTAGCTTAGAAACGGACACAGATCCATTTAGCTCATTTGTTAAGCTATCTGGTAGGTCTACCACTTTGAACTCCTTGGTAATCAAATCAAATGACACAAGTATATATTTTGCGTTAGCAGAAGTTGTATCACTAGCACCCCAATAAATAAACCCATCTATAGCAACATGAGCAAAATAATTAAGACTAACTGATTCAGGAAGCAAATTAGCACTTGGAATCACATTCCAAACCCCCGAACTCAGCGTAAAAACTTCAACATCCCAAGGCATGCCAATTCTATGTTTTATTTTCACAAGGGTAGGATCTTTAGTGACAGGACAAACCCCAAAACCGTAAATAGTCGGGTTAAAAAGCCGAGGGGCAGCAATACCAAATGATTTTCCAATTGACGGGTTCCAAATAACAAACAACAGTTTTTTATAACCTATATGGAAACCATACAAACACAGTAATCCGTGACACGTAACAACAACGTTATAAATAAAATATTGTTTAAGCAAAGGAGACATAACAACAGATGGAGCAAACTCTTGTTGTTGTTGAACCTTAAAACTTTCATTCTTATCATCATCTTCTACTAAAGGAATAAACATGTCCTTAGAACCCATTGATAAACTTAGAATATGACTATGTGGCTGCGTATGGCGGGCGCCGTAACCTTTGATAAAGTCAGAACTGTCGATAAAAGACTTCCATGGTTTAGAAACTGACCTGAATTGAATCAATGACTTGACACTAGAAACCCTTTTGATGATCTCCCTTTGGACATCGAAAGGAATGTTGTCTGACATTTCTTCTAGGGTTTATGAGAAAGATGAGCTACAGTACTAATAGGATTTTGCTTGGACTGTTTGGGCTATTTGAGAAATATATTGGTCCAGCTAGAAAGCCTGTATTCATATTTTCTTTGTTCTAAACCTCTATTGATATGTATTTTGACTGTACTAGCAGGGTATTCGCGCGTTGTGACGGCGGGTACCTTGTAAATAAAATTTTATGTGAGGAATGTATCTGATTATATGTTCTTCGTGACGAATGATGATAATATTATACAGTTAAGAGGTATTCACCTATTATTTTTTACGATGATACATATATCAAAGGAGCATTTAATGGAATAAATATGAGAAAGGTTGCATATACAACCAATGTTTTGATGCCGGTTCATCCGGGAAACAATTGATCCAGAACTGGCTGAACCGGAAAACACCACAAAAAGCCACCAAAAATCGAGAACCATTTGGGAAAATGATTTGTTGTACGGTCCAGTTTAAAAACCATGTATACCAGATAAAAGAAAAGTTATATTAATTGTATGAAGTTTTTTATGTTTGATTAAGATTGTACAATTAGGTATATTAACATTTACTTTTTAGATAGGGGTTTTTTTTTAAACAATAAATGGGGTTGAAAAGTCAAATAGTTGAATATTTATTGCATTAAATAGTTGTATTAATAGCTTAGCTAATTATATTTGCTTAAATTCTATTTTAGGAAGTTTTAAAATTTATTAGGAGAGAAGGTGCTAAATGTTTTATAAGTAGTAAGATAGAGATAATTTGAAGGGGAAAAAGACGAGGATAATTTAGTCATTTTACTTTGGTTAGGGACTGAATTTGCAAACTGTTAGTTCTCCACATAGACGATCTCTGCACTTTCAATAGGACATGCAATTTGGCCAAACCACACGAATGATTTTTGCAATTTACTCTACTATATATAAGGAGAAAACATTTTTTTCTTAAAAACTTTTAAAATGAGAAATGTCTATTCGTTAATCTAGCATTTTACTTTCGAAATGGACCTCAATCGAATCAATGACTTGACATCAGAAACTCTTTTGATGATTTCCCTTTGGATGTCGAAAGGAATGTTATCTGACATTTTTTAATTTGTTTTCTTCTAGGGTTTATGTGACTGTTTGAGATGAGCTACAATAATAATAGGACCGGGATATTTGGGGTGTTACTTCTACTTGGACTGTTTGGGCTATTTGAGAAATATGGTCTAGCTATATTCATATCATACAATTTAGTGGGGGGGTTTTAGAATGTGATTTCGTGTACAAAGCTTGATTTTTATGTATACTAGTTTAAGACCCGTGTAATACATGGATTGTTTAAAAGTTTGAAAATTAAACTTGCTTGTAATAAAATTCATCAAGTTATTTAGTTTTGTCAATAGTTGGAGCTTTGTTTGAGCTTTGAGGTTATCAAAGACATATAAGTTTGTTTAAAATTATTAAAACCTATAGTATTCATGAAGATGCAAACTTAGATAGTGAACTTTGAATTGACCATATATTAAAAAAAAAAATCGATTTGTTGAAGAAAGATTATTATGTAGTTCACAACGCAAAAGTACTCTATGGTCGTAAAGAGCCACGTAGATGTAAACAATATTAGTACTCAATTAGGCCTACAACTGTAAGCACGAGTGTACCTCTTTATATGCGCAGACTCACCGTTAACTACGTGTAAAACAACTACTCAAAGTGTCAAGTCTCTACATTTTATATAGTTTAGCTATCTTATCCATCAACTTTAGAAAAATTACACAGATAGGTAATGAACTTTGAAAAATTTCTAATGTTAGGTAATTAACTCTCAAAAATAATAATATAACCAACAAAACTTGTTGTAACCTTTAATGTTATGCAATATGTGCCACTTTTGCAACTGGTCACCGGCTAAACTGGTCACCATTGTACCAGCTGAGCTTTTTTATTTTTTTTTTAACAGCTGAGCTTTCTTCTTTTTAACAATTTTTTGTTTTGGCTTTCAATAAAAGAAAAAAAATCAACCCCGCCATTAGAGGTCATCACCAAACTTGTTGATTTCGATTGTCACCACTACCACAGCCACCCCGTTAGCGTCACCACTATCCCGTCGATAGCATCACCACCACCATTCTATCAACTTTACACTCATTGGTCCGTCACCTGTCATATATCCGGCCACCACCACCTGTCCAGGTGGTTATGTATGATGGTTGTTGTGGAGTCGGGGGTGGCTGTGGTTCGCCAGATTTGATGGATTTTTAATATTAAACATTGGAACCATTTAACCACCATGGCCGTCATCATCAACCACAACACATGCCACCACCACCTATCCCCGCCACCACCAACAACCCACGCTACTACCCATGTTGCTCCACTCACTACACCTGCCACCACGCATTGCTGCTCCACGATCATCACCCATTGTTGTTGCACCTACACCTGTCGTTGTCCACCACTGCTCCATAGATTTTTATGTGTATAGATCTAAGTTTTTGTAGATATTGATTTATGTTTCTTATTAAAACTTGATAGAAAGAAAGGGTTTTATTTTAGGGGTTTTTAATTTGGGTTTTATAGTAAGAAAAATGGAGTTGTTATATGTTTTGATTCAATAATATGTAGATGGGTGGATTAACTGGAGTGAAAATTCTGAAGATGTTAAAGAAGAAGCAGATAAAGAATTTGGATTTCATCTTGTATTGGGGAAATAGATACTCGTAGTTTATATGGGTTTTTAATATTAAACAATTGAAAAGACAATTATGCCCTTACTTTAACAGTCAAACAAATGGAAAAATTGGTCAAGGGATGAGTATTAGTTGGTTTGTGTGGGCCCAACAAGCTGACGTGACACTCTTGTGGGGCCCATAAGCTTAGACGGTCATATTGCATAACATTAAAGGTTACAACAAGTTTTGTTGGTTATATTATTACTTTTGAGAGTTCATTACCTAACATTAAAATTTTTTCAAAGTTCGTTACCTATCTGTGTAATTCTCCCATCAACTTTCAACATTCTTACTACATACAAATTACATAGAATTTCATGAAGAATGTGATTGTAAAAGCGCAGGAAATATGTTAATAAATTCTAATAGTTCTCAAGTTAAAGCCCTGCTATTTCCAAGTGAGTATATAAATGCAAAACTATATAGACACAATTGTTCATAAACATTTAAACAAACACATGGCAAAAATAACCCATATAAGCATAACATTACCTTCATCTAAACCTAAGATCATAACGGATACAAAAAGTTTTAAAGCATAAAGCTAAACAAAGCTTATAATATACGCAAGTAAAGAGCGGAAACAGTAAAGTGATGGTTTATAAAAGTTATCAATTTCAAGAATGACAACTTCAACTTCTATATCCGCTCGTGTCTCTCTCATACCAGCTTCCTAAGTTACAGCTTTCATTCATTTAGAAATGTTAAACATCTACAACTATCTAATTATAGCTTTTATCCATTACTAAAGTGCCATGTACTCCATTTTATGAAAAGTTTCATTGCAATTTTGCTTATGTAATCACACATAGAGCCTGTTTTTTTTCCCTTTCCATAAGAAATTGGGTCCAATATCATATTTAATATTGTTTCTTTATTGTGTGGGGACCATTTATTTCTTTTATTCCGTATCAATGAAGGATGCAAAGTGATAACCTCCCCATCCAGAGGCTAAATCAGACATGGACCCACATGGTCCTACTTGTAGTTATAAACCCCTTAATCTAGAGAAAAAAAGAAACAAGGCCTAGTTACTGCATATGCACCTTCATAAAAAGTATAGTTGAATATAATCATTGTAAGGCTCGAAGACTATAACTATTTATGCACCTTTTGCTTGATTGAAGCATGGATAATCAATTAAGGTTCAATTCAAGCATGTCTCTAATATCATTTGTAGCTCTAATTTTGTTGACTGTTCAAGAGTTCAAATTGTAGGCAATTGGATGTCATTTTTTTATGATAAAGATGAAACATTGCTAATATCTCCATTGCTTAAAAGACAAAATATCTTGATTATTGTGGTCTTGGATTGTATCAACAGCAATATATAAGTTATCACAAGGATTCTATTGACTAAATGTAACACCCCCAAAAATGGATTAGTAGCGGAAGACAATGTCACTGGGGTGCTACTCAATTGGTACTACAACACAAAGTAAAGAGAGCGGATTTATCTTATCTGTTTAGAAGAAATTTTATATTTAAAAGTATAAGTTTACAGCATTCCAAAAATTTGTACAGAAATACAGGCACATAAAAGAATTTAAGCGGTCCATATACATCAGAGTAATCTATGGCTATGTCATGCCATGCCATGCCAAAAGCCTTCAACAGCTAGCTATCGCCTTAAACCTAAAAATACATGCTAAAAAGTGTCAACACGAGGTTGGTGAGTTCATAGGTTTGTATAAATAACAATGTAGAGTAAAAGTAATGTGAGTTCAATATTAGATTTTGTAACCATTGTGTCACGCACATTGTCATGAAAATAAAGTTTACCTTAAAGTAAAATTTGAAGTGTGGACCATGAGCAGAGTATGTGATCATTACAAGGAATATAATGTAACATAGAAAAACAGTCTATTACGCACTAAGTTTGTGCAACCGAAGCTACGACAGTGTGCATGCTCTAGAAGCATGTTAATTATACAGGCCCGGCAAGTGTTTATCTTGATACACTTGTAATTCGACTTGTTATACGTTCGCGTTTGCCTATCCAGTCAAACCAAACAGGGGAGTCATCTCCAATAAATCTATTTATAACATTCGCGCTTCTCAGCAGGAATTGACGTTTCATGGGTTTGGGCATAGTGGGATTCAAGGGTTTAGGCTAATCCGCGTAATAGTTTAAATAAAACATAAGTTTCAGTGTGGTCCGTAAAAATATTTTGCATGTTTCTCACCCCAAGTTTTGCAAAGCAAAGTGAAGTAAAAGAGTCGGGCTATAAGCTCACATATATGATTTAAACACTTGTGTCCATAATAAGGGAATCCAGTATACAATAAGTAATAAGTAATGTTTCAAGTAAGAGCAAGTAATGAGTTTAAGTATAACCAAGCATTGAGTTTAGTTACAAAAGAGCATGTATTCTCCCCCAAAACATTTATAAAGCAAGTAAAAGTATGGGCCATGAACTCACCTCAGTAAAAGCAGTCTGAATAGAGAAAAGTCAAATAGTACAAGTGTGCGGCACCGACACGCGACCTAGATTAGTATGGCAAGTGTAGTTTACGATTTCAAGTTTGAGATTCGATGAAGTTTTAAACAAGTTTAAAAATTTGAGAAGGTTTGTGTTATTGTTGTTTGTGTGGAAGCATTTAAGTTGAAATAGTTCTGTAAATATTGGCTAGCATTGGCTTTTGAAAGTGCTTAAGTATGCATGTACAAATAATAAAAAGTATCAAAAATAAATAAGTCTTTGGTTCATCTAACCGAAAGATGATGTACGGAAAGTATCTCACATAAATAGTAGGCGAGTGTGGATCATAAGAATGTTTTTCAAAAGTATATATGTTTATATATTATCATACATTGGTTAATAATAAAAGTGTATAAATGTTTATTTGCTAAATAGTTTTAATGTTTTATTAAAAGAGTTTATATTAAAAATGACACTTATAAATCTTTTATATAATAAAAGAATTACATCATTTCGGAGTGTTTTTGCAAAGCCTTTCTTATTGAAAAAAAAATTAGACCAATAGGAGAGCTCGATTTTGTCACGTAGGCGAAATCAAACAATATCATTGGTCGATAGAAAGTCAAAATTAAATTGATTTTAGTCAAACTTAATAAATTTGGTGAAAAAATTTGGTTAAGAAAAAAAATGCATAAAAATATACGTGTCAAATTTATAAAAACAAAAACTTAAAAAAAA